>JANJGK010006205.1:0-12500 GCA_039081455.1 Macrobrachium rosenbergii
AGAGAGAGAGAGAGAGAGAGAGAGAGAGAGAGAGAGAGAGAGAGAGAGAGAGAGAAATATAATCCATCAAGGTAATTTACTTATCTAAAAGTTACATCTTCTTATCCAAATACCTTGGCTAAACTATCAGCAAGAAACATCCACTATATATATTTACAAATCACATCAGGTTCGAACCCAGGTCTTTCAATTGAAAGACCTGGGTTCGACCCCGATGTGAGTCAGAAATTTATATCTGTTCCACACGTGATTGTGTGTTGATTATTTCTTTATATATATATATATATATATATATATATATATATATATATATATATATATATATATATATATATATATATATATAATGATTCACTTACCACTACCATTAAAACTACTAATCATTCTTACAGCTGTCAGTACTATGACGTCGCTTGATGATAATGATAATGATATTCATCGTCTCATTACCGAATCATCAACATTACACTGTAATCATCACTATCAAATACCTACCGACATCTTCACTGTTTTGCGGTGATATTCTTCCCTCTCTCTTCTCACCTAACACTTCCTTATTTTCTTCTGGTTTTCTCTACAAGAAAACTATTGCGCCGGCCTTGTCTGTCCGTCCGCGCTTTTTTCTGTCGGCACTTTTTCTGTCAGCCCTCAGATCTTAAAAACTACTGAGGCTAGAGGGCTGCTAGTTGGTATGTTGACCATCCACCCTCCAAACATCAAACATACCTAATTGCAGCCCTCTAGCCTCGATAGTTTTTATTTCATTTAAGGGTAAATTTAGCCATAGTCGTGCGTCTGGCAACTATATAGGACAGGCAACCACCGAGACGTGGTTGAAGTTTAATGGGCCGCGACTCATACAGTATTACACCGAGACCACCGAAAGATATATCTCTTTTCTGTGGCCGTGATTATATGCTGTACAGAAAATTCGATTGCGCCGAAGAAACTTACATTGTTGCTTTGTCGCTAAGAATAAACAAGTAGAAAATACGCCGAAGTTTCTTCGGCGCAATCGAGTTTTCTGTACAGCCGCTACAGCGTATAATCTAGGTCACAGAAAACAGATCTGTGTTTCGGTGGTCTTGATATAATGCTGCACTAGCCGCGGTCCATGAAACTTTAACCTCGGCCCTGTGGTGGTGGCCTGGCCAATATCGTTGCCTGAAGCACGGTTATGGCTAACTTAACCTTAAATAAAATAAAACTAGTGAGGAGGAGGCTAGAGGGCTGCAATTTGGCATGTTTGATGACTGGAGGGTGGATGATCAACATACCAATTTGCAGCCCTCTACCCTCAGTAGTTTTTAAGATCTGAGGGCGGACAGGAAATAGTGCGGACGGACAGACAAAGCCGGCACTATAATAGTTTTCTTTTACAGAAAACGAATAAAAACGACCGTCACAGGATCCGAGAGTTGGCGATGTTCGCGCAGGTTTAACGATGCGCGAAAAAGTGCCACCAAATTCACGAGCTGTACAGAGCAAGTGAGACTTTCGAGATGCTCGATCCCGTGTAGTGAGTGTGAGTGTAAGGAATAATAATAATAATAATAATAATAATAATAATAATAATAATAATAATAATAATGACTACTGTGATACTACTACTAGTATTAACTACTACTACTGCTACCAATAATAATAATAATAATAATAATAATAATAATAATAATAATAATAAACATCGTTATTATTTTACTGTTACCACCAAAGTTATATTAAAAATAATAACAAATATCAATACGGTACTATTATTATTAAAACGTCTACCACTAATAATAATAATAATAATAATAATAACAATAATAATAATAATAATAATAATAACCATTACTTTATAATTGCTAATACTAATAATAAAGTAATTAACTAAAACGGGAACTCCTTCGACGGACTGCAGCTGCTCCGGGCTGGAGACTTTCGTCAGAACAGCAACGGAGAACAGGAAGAAGAATCCCTCGGAGCCGAGCCGAGAAGCCCGTTCCGAAGTCTTCCCTGGAATGAGGACGACGGCTCCAGAAGCTCGCTCCTTCAGGTCCCGAGTCTAGCGTCAGATTTAAAAGCTAAGGTATGAGACAGCAAGAGTATATGGGTAATATTTTCATAATGTTTCCCATAATATGCTTGTCGTTAGCAGTATTGCGTTTCGTATACGGCGACCTGTATGCTTCTTCAGTCATTGAGGACATATATATATATATATATATATATATATATATATATATATATATATATATATATATATATATATATATATATATATATATATATATATATATATATATATATATATATATATATATATATATATATATATAAATTAAATGATGAATATAAATACCTGTAAGACTGATTCTAGAAAGTGAGAAGTCACAGATTCTCTCTCTCTCTCTCTCTCTCTCTCTCTCTCTCTCTCTCTCTCTCTCTCTCTCTCTCTCTCTCTCTCTCTCTCAATAAAAACAAAACAGTTCTACAAAATGCAGACAACAGCAATTTCTAATGATAATATGGACAAAAACGATATCGATTACTGTAGATGACAAAGACAAAAAGAACTGGCCATTCTGCTGGTATCTGAACACCGGAAACCATAGGTGGAGAGAGAGAGAGAGAGAGAGAGATTGAGAGAGAGAGAGAGAGAGAGAGAGAGAGAGAGAGAGAGCGGGCGGGGTGGGGGGGCGGCCATTAGTTATAGAGAACTTGAACTTGAGACCGTCTAAAGATAGATATTTATTATATATATCAAAATATTTAAGCTCAGACAATAGTGATATGGCGTCAAAAGCCTTAAGTGCAACAGTTACTTTGTAATGTTTTGTAAATCGATTCATTTTTTCAATTTTAGCGAAACCAGGAATGGTTTTTATGACATGAGGAAACGAAAATGTATTTTTAATCTATATATTGTGGTGTTTTCATATTTCTTAGAAATAAAATAATAAGATTGGAACAATCTTATCCATGAATAAAATGTGACTCACCTAATCTAGTTTGATAGTAATGTAAACAAGGCGCGTCTTCATGTTAAGATCGTGAACTTGGCAGCAATGCTAATTTTCTTTAACATTCCCTACAACGTGCTAAAGTGGAAAGTGTGTGATGAATTATACTTCCCGTTTCCAGCTTGAAAAAGAATACTCACAGTTTTAATGAGGGAAATTGAATTTTAACCTTTCCAGTCACAAGTTTTAATATCGCAGTGGAAAGTAGGTGACGAAAACTGTTTTGGCTAATTGATAATTTCTCTCTCTCTCTCTCTCTCTCTCTCTCTCTCTCTCTCTCTCTCTCTCTCTCTCTCTCTCTCTCTGAATGCGTTTGGAAAACGTAGTTACAGAGCAAATGATTTCAAAGTCCAGACTTTAATGAAGCTATCAATGAGTTTCCGTACGTAATAGCTTACATAATGTATTTATTCCAATATCGTGCCTGAAACGTTAACGGTATATGGACACGTTTTATAATGAAATTAATCAATGTTACTGCGTCATTTAGCTATCTTTTGAACACAGTAAATGCTGAGAATTCCCCACCATTACGAAATATAATGGCTATGATTAAGTTATCCGGATGGTCAGGTTGTTGATATGATTAAAAGAGTAACAATTATTATTATCCACCACACATTATCGAGAGGGCTATTAACAAAGCGAATAAAATATACTATAGAGGTCCCACTCACAACAGACAAATAGTTTTCAACAACAAAATAAAGCTTCCGTACGACGAAAACATCCAAAAAGCCACCGAACAACTCAGGTCTAACAATCCCTTCATTTTCCATTATCCCAAATCCATCGGGAGTTCGCTCATTAACGTATACTTAAATAACAAAGGGGAAGAAGCCGGAGTTTACAAGATACCGTGTAGCAATTGTAATGACATTTACGTAGGCGAGACAGGTAGATTGCTCTCGCAAAGAATAACAGAGCACAAAAGATCAGTACGTTACGCTTCAGAGAGTTTGGGGATTTTCCTACATATCAGAAATACAGGACATGTCATAAACTGGAGTGGGCGGAGTTGGTTTCAAAAGTAGCTGTCCGTACAAAAGAAAGATGCTGGAATCTGCTATCATCAATCAAACCAACAATATGAACCTGGACATTGGAAATCGGACGACATCGACGCTTTAATCCTCAGACCGCTCCTGAAGAAAATGGCCCAAGAACCGCCACCTTCAGATCCGTCGCCAAACGGGAGCTAATGAGGCCAAAAACCACTAGGGAATTGGTCATTCTCCTCCTTCTTAGGAAACGGTCACCATCATACCATCGGAGACTTAAGGCCACACCTTTATGTTTTGTATATATACCCTTGTAACATTTCATCTGTCCATATTCTACCAGTGAACAGGGGCACAGAAGCAAGTGCCCGAAATATATGGTTTCAACGTTTAAATAGTGTTTTATGGGCCTTCTTATATTCATATGTATATATATATATATATATATATATATATATATATATATATATATATATATATATATATATATATATATATATATATATATATATATATATATATATATGGTTTTACGCCGCTGGGTCGCTGACTCATAGAGATAAGGGGAAAATACCGGACAGTAGGCCCACAAAAGTTTTGAGTGACAGGGTAGGATTTAGGAGTGGCCAAGCAGCCCTCTTCAGGGAAAACACCTGGAGAAGGTCGCTGTTTCTTCTGTCTAGATCCTAAAATTTAATTATACCCCTGCTGCTTTTTCCTCACTTTATTGGTGCAAAGACCATTTCTCTAATCTGCAGTTCATAGCTGGTGACATCGCTTGATGCCAGGTCCTAAGCAGCATATGAGCCCTTATAAGGAATCAGCGTCCTGCATCGCCAGTTTTAGTCCGCATGGCACCACGGCGAAGTGCAGCCCGTCTGAGTATCAAACCACTTGCAGGCGGGAACTCATTTTCACTCACACTGGATCTATTGTGACCTCTTACTGGACATCACCCAAGTTGATATCGTCAACTTAGAGTTGTGTGTGCAAGCAGTACGAGGAAGCAAACATGGTATGTCCCCGGAAGGGACGTGGTTATCCAGTGTACTTTTTCTTTGACTTGTTTTTTATCATCTCTCTCTCGCATTTCACCAATCTAGTAAATTCTTTGTCCCTTCGACTTATGCTGCAAACTTATTGTATCCAGTGTGTAATTCTTTGGACGGTGCATAAAGTAACTCATGCCCCTTGCCAGGAAGTGAGTAGTAAGGTAATACCTTCCAATTTGTGCAATAACTCATGTCTAGGGAGATAGTACCTCGTTTGCAGTCTTATCTGGAATTATTTCACTTCCAGGAGTGTTATCAGTACAAGTCACCTGTGTAGCCACTCCTCTGTGTTCCCGATTGCCCTGAAGAATCCGCCCATACCGAGGCTGATATCATTGCATTGCTGATTGGCTTATGGACCACTTGCAAGTGGCCATTTGCAGACACTGTGTTGGGTGAATTATGCGTTAATTATTAACTCAGTGAATTGCTGTTGTGCCTTTTTTCCACCTGTTTATTTAGTGAGATTTGTCCATCATTCTCGCTGTTAAATTTACCATGTTGGTGTGTAAAATAAACCTGTGTTAAGAAACATATTCTCACTTGGCTACCTTCCAATTATTAATTGTTCTTTCAATTATTCTGTTTGTGGTCTTACGAGGGATTGTAAGGCTAAGATTAGTAAAGTAAAAATGCAGTCACCTCCAAAAAATCCATAAATATATATATATATATATATATATATATATATATATATATATATATATATATATATATATATATATATATATATATATATATATATATATATATATATATATATATATATATATATATATATATATATATATATATATATATATATATATATATATATATATATATATATTATATATATATATATGTGTGTGTGTGTGTGTGTGTCTATATATATATATATATATATATATATATATATATATATATATATATATATATATATATATATATATATATATATATATATACATGTATATATATACATTTATGCAGAAATTCATGTTGGTTCCGAAGCGAGAAAAGGAGCGGAGAGAAGATGCGGAGTAAAATTAAGAAAAGAAAAAAAACAAATGTTACACCCCTCTCCCACTGAAAAGAGATTGCGGAATAAAAATCACCAGATACAGTTTATCTCGTATGACGAATATGAAAAATGTCTCTTTTCAGACTGGAAGGATAACGTCCAGAATAAAATAGTGAAAATAAATCCGAAGAGAAGAAAGAAAGTAAATGAGATTTCTGAGATTTTTACTCGCCAAATTTATCTCGTGTTTCTTTCTTTTATGCCTCGGTTGTCTGATGTAAAGATGTTCCCCCTATTCATTTGCATTTAGGTAAGAGGTTTGTATGTCTTTACATTAATCACCATCGCCATTGATGTGCGACGAAATATTTCGGCGCAGTTTATGTCTGGAAAGTTGATCGATCGATCGATCGATCGAGAGAGAGAGAGAGAGAGAGAGAGAGAGAGAGAGAGAGAGAGAGAGAGAGAGAGAGAGAGGAGAGAGAGAACTATGAAAAAAACGTTGGTCGTTAGCGAGATGTGTCTAGCAACACGATTTCTTCACCAGAGATGATCGTTCAATACCATAATATAAATATTGATTTAGATTTGTGCTTGTCTCTCTCTCTCTCTCTCTCTCTCTCTCTCTCTCTCTCTCTCTCTCTCTCTCTCTCTCTCTCTTAGAATTATCTGTAATGTTTAAAGCAGGGGTTTTCAACCTTTTTCTCCCCACGTACCATTTTGGGTATTTTTAATGTCAGTAACGTACCCCCATCACTTTGTATAAAGTAGAAAACAATACAAAACTCGAAAAACATCCCATTGTGTATGTTTGCAAGTACTGTACTGAAGGGAAGTAAGTACACAACTCTCCTGACATAACCAACAATATTGTAAACGCAAAGAATTCCATAAAAATAAAGAAAATTTTTGATAATTATTCACCTGTGGCTATGCAGTCAGTGGGCGGCCAGGCCCCTAACCCTAACACCCGTGGGGAGAGTGTACCCCCTAACAGACCCTTGGCGTACCCCCTGGGGTACGCGTACCCCAGGTTGAAAACCCCTGGTTTGAAGGCTAACGTAATCTGTTTCACAAGAGATTGATGAAGTAAGTAAGAAATAAGAATTAGGTACATTCTCAAAAAACACAACAAAGTAAGAGTGAAAGGAAGAATAAAGAAAGAAATTGTAGGTTGCACAAATTCTACACATTCTTCCTAATAAAAGATACCGAACCTCACAAGCAGAAACAAATACATGTATTGAAAAAAAAACCGATTCAAACAAACTGAGACATGGATAGACATTCTAAGCTAAAATCCTTGAAGAGGCTCCCAACGTTCTATGAGAAATAAAAACATACATTGAAGGAATGCTGCTCGCATTCACATAATATCTCCAGTATGGATATCTTCCACTCAGAAAATAATTTTTAAAAATATTTCTTCTATTCCGAGAACCTCAGTAATGAAAACTCTTTTCGTTCAGTCATCCTGTTTAGATAATGTTATTTTCATAATGAGAAACTTCCAAAATGTTTCGGTTGTGGGCGGGGGAGAGAAAATATGAAGTTCCGTCTAACATCATCCGTCATAGTCAAGAAAACTTCATAAGAAAATATGAGACTTGAGAGAGAGAGAGAGAGAGAGAGAGAGAGAGAGAGAGAGAGAGAGAGAGAGAGAGAGAGAGATGAGGTTATGTTTTTTTTTTTTTTTTACGTGAAGCATCAGAGAGGAAATGTAAATGAGATCTTGGCTGCTCTCTTGAGGCATCCCTTGGTGAGAAAACTCTCTTCTTTAGTTCGGTCGCTCTTTTCATCCCTGACCTGCTCTCTAGAGAGGGTGTACGTAGGTGAAGCCCTAAGGCAGCTTTCAGATCAGCCGGAATTCCCTCACAAGCGAGCAGCCAGAGACATGACCTGGAATTGATCCTCATTCTGTTATCTTTAATGACAATCCTCTACTTTTTTGTGAAACAAAATTTTTTTAATGTTTCAGTACAGAAAATGCGAAGTTCTGCATCCTTCGGTTGTTCTTACTTGTATTATCGGTGCATTATAGTACTTATTATTTCTGAATATAAAACTTGTAGTTATATTACGGGGAAATTTATTAGATCTTTTTTTTTTAGATGAACTTAGTTTTCATCATTAAACTAAAGAGTCCGTCTTCTAACCAATGGAATTGACACTACCCTCAACCAGGCTTTTCCTTCATTAGGAAAGTTTTTGAAGTATGCAATGCTACTATTGATATAAAATAATGCTGATAAAGTAATTGTGAAATACCTGTATATTCTCTTTCTCATCCAAGACGAAGAAGTAAATCTTTACAGATATTTTACGTGTACAAAAGCATATCGACATAAAGACCGCAAAAGATAATTCTTGTAAGTAAACATCAGTAAAATTGGTCTCATTTCTTTAGGCAATGAGAAAATGGGCAGGAAACCTTGCTTATATCAACTTCCTCCTATTGACTTACTGAATGAAATATTCAGACATCCGTAAGTGGAAATGCGTGGATTTCCATGCAATCCTTAATTAGGGTTACTCCTGAAAGTAAAATATCAAGAATAGGTAAGCAAAAACTAGACACACTAGAAACAATGTAGGCAACGCAACCTTCAAAGATGTCATTGAGGAGAGCAGGTGCATATATTGGATCCTTTTATAAGACAAAAAGCTACTATCTGCTTACTCCTATGCAAAATAACCCCAAGAAAAATTACTATGAAAATAAAGTTAAATCAAATTTAAGGTATATTGTAATATTCCAAAATGTTTGCCCTTACAAAGGATTAAAACACATGAATATGTAAAAGAAGCGCAGCCGGGTTGCAATAATGAAATACATGTAGGAAACCACAAATGAGAATGAATGGAAATAACAAGAAGCCTTTATGTGCCAACGGAGCAAAGAGCCGGCGTAAAAATTTGCGCATTCATAACACGCGCCTCAACCGCAAAGCTCCATAATAAGACGTTTCTTCGCTGGAAGACGTTGAGATATTGCGGATCTTTACATTCAAACGCAATATTGACTCAGCGGGTTTAATCTCATAATCACTTTAGCAGCTGGGTACGTTGTGCAACACCTCTCTCTCTCTCTCTCTCTCTCTCTCTCTCTCTCTCTCTCTCTCTCTCTCTCTCTCTCTCAGAATAAAAATACATCTTCTTTTGTAAAACGGTAATAAAAGATAACTCTATTTGTTGTAAGTGCTACTAACTCCGATACCATCCGGAATTATTTAAGAGTATATTTGAGCAATCTACTGGTAAGGATTATCCTCATGGCCCAAGTCAGTCATAAAGAGTCGAATGTCATATAACATTTATTATGTTTTATCTATTTCTTCGGTATTATCTCATATAAATTCGGAAATTCGTATAACGATTGGTTTCGAAGAAATATTGTTATTTTTAAGAAGGCTATTATTTCCCAGTGCTAGTTATTATGTAATGTTTTTTAAAATACAGAAAATTAAAATTTTTGGCAAAACCTTTTCTTCTGTTTATTTTAAATATTATTTTAATTGCAATTTCGTTGGCTGATTTAACAGCCACTGAAATTTTCTATTTAACTTTTGTGATACTAAATGGTTTCCTTATTTAGGTAAATTCAAATGCACCTTACATACATATTACGATTAAATTATGACCATGTTAACTCGCATGAATGTCGTTACTTCAGAACAGGTTGTAAGCGTGTGGCGTTTTGTTCATTTTTAAAATACTTGGTACAGTATATGTAGGTAATTCGCTTATGCCTCGGAAAGGGACCATAAATCTGGAGTTTGACCTTCAATTCGGACCACCCGCTAATATCAAAGATGAATTTTTGCCAGCCATGCTTCATACTAATTAAATGACACAACAGAGACCTTAAATAACCCCAAGAGACGTGAAATTGAAAGGTATAATGATTAGTGAAAGGAAAAAAAAAAGATGACACAGCGCTTACAAAGGAAAAGTAAACAGCACCGAAATATTAAATCTTAAAAATAACAGGTCATTCAAAGATACCAGTAAATATCAGAAGTACCGTATATCGAGATAAAAGGGAAATAAGAGATAGAAGAAATAATGAATAAACAAAAATCGAAGCATCGGAAAAACAAAAGATGATATCGGAGATAGAGTGGGAGGAAGAACGAAGAAATGGAGGCTAAAACAAAACAAGTAAAAAATGCTCTGAAGTTTCTTCGGAGCAATCGAGTTTTCTGTACAGCCGCTACAGTGTATAATCAAGGCCACCGAAAACAGATCGATCTTTCGGTGGTCTAGTTATAATGCTGTATGAGACGCGGCCCATGAAACTTTAACCAAGGCCTGGTGGTGCCCTATCCTATGTCGTTTCCAGAAGCAAGACTGTGGATAAATTCAACCTTAAATCAAATAAAAAATACCGAGGCTAGAGGGCTGCAATTTGGTATGTTCGATGATTGGAGGGTAGATGATCAACATACCAACTTGCGGCCCTCTAGCCTCAGTAGTTTTCAAGATCAGAGGGCGGACAGAAAAAGTGCGGACAGGAAAAAATGCGGACAGTAAAAAATGCGGACAGTAAAAAATGCGGACAGAATAAAGTGTGGACGGATAAACAAAGCCGGCACAATAGTTTTCTTTTACAGAAAACAGAAAGGAGACTAAATTCTCGCCCAAAACATGACACCAAAAAACAGTTACAGTAGGATAAGAGAAGATGTAACGTAGGAAAAATAGGCTAATTCTCTCTTCTGAATTTTCCTGGATGCCATTGAAGCTATATTTGAGGCTCGTCAATGATCGTAGACGCAAAATAAGAACAAGAACCAAGCAAGAAAACTGCCTTCTGTATTTTTTCCTAAAGCAATACATTTTTTTATCAAGACCAGGGTTCAATATAACTGAGACAAATAGGTAAGAAGCACATAGTTTTCATTTGATACTGACCTTAATTGCATGCCAACATTGCTGAAAGCAATTCTCAAGTGCTGGTATATCTCCTCTATTTTCCCTTTCCTGTACCAAGACAGGAGATTGCTGCAATGCACTGCTAAGGGATTGTTTGTATATATTTCCTCAGCGTGAAGATAACGTCCAGCGCGGAACATTTTAATGCGATCACGGTGCAGCCATAAATATCGTTTCGATTCGCCATAGCAAAGGTGGTCTTTACTGCATGAGTTGGATGCAAGAGGGTTTATATTTCTCTCGCTGAATCGGCTGATACGGAGAAAGTATGAGAGAAGAAATTAAATCCCAGTATCATAGTATCAAACAAAATTAAGATACAATTTTGGATTTTGAAGATTGCTGACTTGCAACCAGGCGCCCCCCTTTCTATTAAGTGGATGCACGTAGGTGTATTCCACGTTGGAAGTCAAAACATTATGTATTTTTACCTGAAATATTATTCAGTCATCTTGTTTATTGTACAGCTGTAAGGTATATTTCTTTTGAACACTTTGCGAGGAAGAAAATGTAGGTGAGTGTTTTCCCTGCACACTATGAAAGTTAATTTGAATATAGAAAAACATGTTTTACTGATATTTTTATGAAAGAGAATAAATGAGAATTAGCATTATCGATTATGTAGTTTTCATCTCGCTTTTCCTAATTATTTTTTTAGACAAAGTAAAATTAACAATTCATATATAAAATAAATAAAAGCCCAAACGAATACCTCAGTTGGTACTAAACAAGGGTTAGAATATTTTCGAACTTTGAACAAGTTTCCGATGCAGAATCCTTGATTCCCCGTCCGTCGCTGGTTCGACCCCACGGGACGGTGGACTTATTATCAACTAAAAATTCCCCTTCGGTAACATATATGAAAATATATTATTTCCGAGGTAGAGTGAATTGGATATTAAAGGACGTTTGTAGCTTTCTGATTGTGTATGAATCACGGTGATGTGATAAATAGTCATAATATGGCTACGTGCGACAAACGCACTACACGGTCAACATGGCAGAGGTGGGTGGATATCGTCTCCAAACGCAAAACACCTGAGTTCGACGGGTGAGTTGATGGGAGATGTTATTCACTTATACCTCTCTTGTGGCCGATTTCGTTAGTGCGTCACTGTAGTCCTGATTCCCCGTCCGTCGCTGGTTCGACCCCACGGGGACGGTGGACTTATTATCAACTAAAAATTCCCCTTCGGTAACATATATGAAAATATATTATTTCCGAGGTAGAGTGAATTGGATATTAAAGGACGTTTGTAGCTTTCTGATTGTATATGAATCACGGTGATGTGATAAATAGTCATAATATGGCTACGTGCGACAAACGCACTACACGGTCAACATGGCAGAGGTGGGTGGATATCGTCTCCAAACGCAAAACACCTGAGTTCGACGGGTGAGTTGATGGGAGATGTTATTCACTTATACCTCTTGTGGCCGATTTCGTTAGTGCGTCAGTGTAGTCCTGATTCCCCGTCCGTCGCTGGTTCGACCCCACGGGACG
>JANJGK010006205.1:15000-39137 GCA_039081455.1 Macrobrachium rosenbergii
ATACAGATTCCTATAGTACTACTCTTTTTCCCTTTACGCAGTGGCACAGATGTTTGTCTCCACAATTCCTTCAGAACTTTTCCTTCGTCCTGACATACCCGACAGACCCAGGTCAGCCACCCTTTTGTCACTCAGCTTGTCCTCTTTTCCGTCTCCCGTATTCTACGAATCTTTGAAATAATCCTTCATTAGGCTCAGAACTTCATTTCACTCAGACAGCATCTTTCCACCTGTATCTTTTCTTCTGAGATAAATATTTATTCAATAACCGTTATATATTTTCTGGCAGAACAACTTTGTTTTCCATAAAGTTTTTGTTCACATTCCTGCCAGTAATTCTATTGCTTTCTTATTTTTCATACAAGATTTCTTTCTAACTACCCTATCCACCCATCTGTAAACCTGTATTATGATCTTGACATCTCTCAAGACGTCACGCCTAAAATAAATTGTTTCTTACTTCACCAAACCTCTCATAATTATCATTATTCCTTCCCTTACCATGTCTATTTCCTCATTCAGTCCTCCTATACCCAAAAAACTCCACGTTTTACTTACAACCTCCTTCATGGAATTTTACTGAAAAAAAAATCTCTCATTTCAGTGTCTTTAATACTAACTTCCATCTCATCAAACGTGTTAATTATGTTTACAGTCTCATTTTTACCCTTTATTCACGATCTTAAGCATATGTCTACTCTACCTGAATAAATGCACATTCAGCCATTCCTCACAGTTGCATCCCTAATCTTGCTCTTCCATCTAACCTGTACTATCTTTAATCCAGGAAACTCCGTTCACCACCATGATTATGTCGTAACAGACTAATGAAATCGAATTAATCTACTTCCAGCTTTTTCATGTATTTATTTATGTTACCATTTATATTAACACTCCAAACGATAAGCAAGAAAATGTGGAAATTTTAATAACGATTAGATCTACATTATCATTCGAATTTCATTCTCATTAGTATCATCCGCTTTACCATTATCATTTCACATTTTCACGGAATCAAACGCCAAAAAAATGCATTTTGTGTATTTTAGAGGATTTCCTTATAATTAATACAACGAAGTTTGCTACGAAATATTAGTTTTATTCTCTCTAAGTTTTGCAAACGTAGTCAAGAAGAGAAAAATGTTCACTTTAATTCTCTTGCATACATTTTTATTATATTGTATATAATTTTCTTGACATGCATCATTTCAGACAATAGGAAACCCGTTATAACTACCTAGTAATAGAGTCAGATAATGAATTCCTTACTAGGATCATAAATGCATTTCTGGATAAAATAAAGAACGGGAGAAAACATTTACACCTCAATATCCACTATCCAAAAATCGTGCTATTGTAACTACTCTGTGCATGTGCTACAGGACTCTGAGCTTTGTTCAGCTCAGCAAATATTTGCGTAAAAAAGCCATTGTTTCATCAGGAACGCTAACAAAATTGCGGAACCTTTCTAGTGTTCCGTAAAAGCATGGTTTCTGTTACATGCTCTCTCTCTCTCTCTCTCTCTCTCTCTCTCTCTCTCTCTCTCTCCTCCAAATTTTTGGAATAACTTTTCTGTCTCTGGGGTAAACCAGATAACGATTATAAAGGATTTAAAAAAAACAACATATCATTCTTTAATCCCCCAAAGTAAATTCTAATTCTTGATTATATTCTGATTGTGAAGGGATGAACAATCAAAGGAAGAAAAATTTAGGATGGCCAGTTGCATGGCATATGATAAACAGACTGACAGACATTTGTCTGTCAATCTGCTTCTCTAATGTGAACCAATCTGCTAGCTACTTCTGTCTGCACAAAACACAGACACACAAACACAAAAACAGGCACACAGAGACACACATATACACACCTACACACACACACACACACACACGCACACGCGCATATATATATATATATATATATATATATATATATATATATATATATATATATATATATATATATATATATATATATATATATATATATATATATACATATATATATATATATATGTATATGTATATATATATATATATATATATATATATATATATATATATATATATATATATATATATATCTATATATATATATATATATATATATATATATATATATATATACAAATATATAATATATATATATATATATATATATATATATATATATATATATATATATATATATATATATATATATATATATATATATATATATATATATATATATATATATATATATATATATATATATATATACATACATACATACATACATACATACATACATACATACATACATACATACATACATACATACATACATAATTACCGAGTATTACAGCAATATTCTCACTACCTGATCAGAGCTCCATCCATTCTTAGTATTGTAAAATTATCAAACTAAGGGTACGTAAAGGCATCGGATGCACTTATAATTTCTCCTGAAATTGTAAGCCGGTACATGAAATAATTTGATGACGTGAATTTAATTCATTTCAACAGTTATTAAATAAACCTAATGTGTTTTTCAGTGTAATTATTGGTATCAAATTCATATTGTAAACCCTGATAAAAGTACTTATTCGATTCCATATCAGAATGCTCATGAAAACTGACTACCAGTAGCTGTCCTTGACAATCATATAATTTTATAATTCTTCTGTTTTATTATCAGTATACAGGGTATCTGAGATCCTATATCAGGAATCAGTGGTAATGACGAATTCCTGACAAAATGAAAATAGTAAAATTACTAACCAGTAAACTGAGAAGCTACTTTGATTTTGCCATTAATTTTTCACAGTATGAATCAAAATCATTATGCATTTTAGAATTACAGACTGTATCCACGTTAATTAGATTATAAATATTCATTGTGCAATTTTGGATTAGGAATACTCTTGTGTATTCATTTCTGCGTTGGATGACCATGACTGATTTCAGTAATCAACTTAATGTAAGCACTGACGTATGAAGAATACAATTATGTCTTCAAACAAAATTATCCGGATACAGTATAGACGAAGTAATTTTTGCAGAGGCGATGTTGTACCAGAATATTTTTTTTATTTCAGTATCGAAGAACAATAAATATTAATGAAAGTGAAATAATGTTATCTCTGTTTGATTTGGGAAATGAAAATGATAATCTGCACGGTCACGTAATCTCGGTAAAATAAAACCGTAGAATTTTTACTCCGTTTGGTATCTTTTACCTTTTAGGTGATTGGTAGTTATTTAAAGGGCTGCGATATGGGATGACCTTTTGTTTTGATATACTGCATCAAATATTTTTACGTCAAATGTCGAGTTTCAGTGTTATCATCAAAGGAAAAAATATGTAGTTTAGCAGTTATCTTTACACATTTATCTATCCATCTGTGTGCTTATCCAAAGTCAAACGGCTTATTTCATGTTTATTTAGAAATTCTCCTCACAGCAATCGAATAATTCCTGTGACCTATTTGATGCATTTCTGTAAATAAGATGATTGATGGTAATAAGGGTTTTAAGCTCCTTTTTATGCTCCTATCGTAAAGAAATGGATTTTTGAGTTGACTGGGATTATTCATAAAAATATCAACAAACCGATATTTATGAGAAAAGTAATGTTTTTGTAGTTACCACCCGAATAGCGTTTATTACCACGTCAATAATTTCAAGTCGATATACGGTTTGTTACTTACTAAATGCTTTATAAGTAGATTTTCGAGTCTTGAATAGTAAATCCTAACTTCCAGAGTCACTGCATTGTCATAAGCAGTACCAAATTTTTCTTATGGCAAAATGCAACTATCTATCCCTTATATCAGGCTGTGTATTGGTTATCATTTACCTCCTGTTCTATGAGATACTTAAACTTTCTAGGCTACAACAAAAGTTTCTGATGATACCAGAAGGGTGTAGAATTTACTTTTGTTACTCCACTTATTTTTTAAATAGTCATTTGGCTAACAAATCCCCCACTCAAAAAATCTAAATAAAAACAAACGAGTTTACCGTTCGTAGGATGATTTTTTGGCAACCATTCATTCTAAAATAATATAATAAAATCTGTGGTATCAAGTACATAACATTGTTCAAATCGAACCAGACTGTAACTTATTGGTATTGAAACGATGACTCACATAGCAACATACGTAGGACATCAGAAGCCAACAAGTTTGTTAGTTATAAATGATTTGTTTAACCAAAAGCCAACAAGTGAAACCTCTTTTCCTGATCATTATGATGAGAACTGCCAGTGTTGCAGTATTTTACTTAGATTACTTTTGATACCCACGGACATTCGCAAAACCTCAAATAGTAAAATTTGAATTGGAAAAACAATTTAATTAGTTGTATAAGTTTTTTCAGGATTTAGGGAAACGTCATAACGGATCACAGCTCGGTATTTCTAAAATGATTGGTGCTTTCCATTTAAGAACAGTAACTAAAGGCGTGGAAAAAGATGAGCTGGTTTGCAGTTTCCGAGAATCTAAATTTTCTTCAATAAAATACCTAAGTTCTCTTTACCCTAACACGAAATATTTTGTAATCCCAACTTTGTGTAATCCCTTTTATTAATTAAAGTAATAGTGAGTCACACCGATCATGTTATCTTTCAATCTGGAGAGGGGATTTACAGTCAGTAAACTGCAGAAGGCACAGCAAGAATCTACGGATTTTAGCGAATATTTAACGCAGTAGCAATAGGAAGATGGCTGATACTCCCTGTAGGGGGTAGTCCCGTCATTGCACCTCACATGGTGCACTGTAGGCATTATATAAGGGTCGTTGCAGCGTACATTCGACCCCTAGCTGCAACCTCTTTCATTCCTTTTACTGTACCTCCGTTCACATTCTCCTTCTTCTTTCTGTCTTTCCACCCTCTCTGACAATGTTTCACGGTGCAACTACGAGGTTTTCCTCCTGTTACACCTTTCAAACCTTCTTACTGTCTATTTCCCTTTCATCTCTGAATGACCTCATAGGTCCCAGCGCTTGGCCTTTGGCCTAAATTCTATATTCTATTCTATGGGTGATACTAATACGAGAAAGAGCATACAGGCTGATTAAAACCATGGCAAGTAGTTAAGTTATATGCGTGACGGGTTATTGTGAGGCGTGGTGGCCAATCTTTATTTCAAACAATGTAGTTTATAACTTTGATGAAAATATTTGATTGATCTCGATTTTCAAGTTTTGTATTTTCACTAGAAAACATAACATGAAGTGAAAGAATGTAAGTGTAAATGGTCTAAGTTAGAATATTTATGACTTCCTGCAGGATATTTACTCTCAGTAAATAAATTAATAAGTCTACATTCCTCAAAAAAAAATAATTTTAGTTCACTGACCGATATAGATAAGGTACATAAAGCACTTGCCTTTATTTCATAAATAAATGAAATAGATAACATAAAAATGACTTCATATTGACAAAGATATCTTTAGTATTACTGAATTATACATCATTGAGTTTCGTTATTACAGTTTAAAAAGAAAGGGCAACTGGAGAACCTTTCCTATCTCTTTCCAACATGGGAGGTAAATCAGCGTCCACTTTGCGATGGAATTGCTCACTATGATCACCAGCGGAAGGAATCTCGCGTAATGATCCATCCATCATCATTACGTCTTGAGGCCAAACCGGCCACCAAGACTTCCTTATCACAAGAAGTAACTCTTCCTAAAATGTTTCGTTTTTCATCTCGTAGATTTAACTTCATTCTCATTCTCTCTCTCTCTTAGCGCATTACTCTGCTTAATGACGCTAATTGTTTTCGTTCTTTTCTCCCAAACTCTCCTTATCCTTCTTTTCACACTCAAATACCCTCCTTTCCACTCGTCCTATCATCGTCAGCCTTGCTGTTTGAAATTATCGCTACTCTTCAGATCTCATCTCCCTACAGTTCCGTCTTCCTCCTCCTTCGTCATTTTCCACCCTTACTTCTCTTCCTTATCTTCCTTAAGCCACTTTACTGCAGCCAACTACACAGTAGCTAAATAAACTCGTAGGGTCCAGCAGAGAGGTACCAGTGTAATTTTGCTGATGTGTTCTGGAAGACCAAACTCATTTGCATTTGCGTTACATCACAAGAATTGTTAATTCGGTTGATATATGTATTCGTAGCCTGAAAATAATTGTCCCCGTTAAACGAACAGTCAGAAAAACAGACTCTGAGGACATATACTCCAAAATGTGGGTTTTAACCAATTTCTGTGAATTTTCAACAGAAGCATCTTGACAAAATATATCATTAGCTTGTAGTCTCGTAATGCTTATATATTATTTATATATTTTTTTCTTACCGACGCCCCATTTTATTTCTATTTTTTTTTTGTGGGGGGGGGGAGGTTGTGGCTGGTTGGGCATGTTCCTATTACTTATTCACTGAGGCGTATTCGATCTGGTAGCAGAACTGTTTTGACCGTCTCAGGATCTGAACTCGCATGGTAGTGCAGAGAGGCGTCTACTCAGTGTCCTCTCGCACCCTTCCCCAGTAATCATTGCAAGTAAAATTTAATCCTTATTTCTTTTTTTTTTTTTTACAAGACATTTGATAGACGTTTACAAGACAACAGTTTCCTTTCCTTTAATCCTGGTTGCTTTTAAATGGAGCCACAGAATATGTGTGTGTGTGTGTGTGTGTGTGTGTGTGTGTGTGTGTGTGTGTGTGTGTGTGTGTACCCTGCACCGTTACCGCACTTTAATAGTCTCGGGTAGAACTAGCAATAAAATTAATTTGTAAATCATATTTTTCCTTGGAGTGTAATTTATTAATTTCGTTAATAAGCTGTATTTGCTTGTGATGCTAAATTTTAATTTTCTCTTCTCCACGAATGGCTACCATAACGTCATTTTTATGAGAAGATGATTGTCATAATTTAATGGCGTAAATATCGATTTTTTAGTTCTAAATATATTCTTTAAAACTCGAACGCTATGGAAAAGGATTTTGTTTAGTATCATTGTGAGACCAGAAACGTATGTACGTCCAGTGACCGGAAACTGAGAGCGTCATTGCACTTCCCAAGTTAATTGACTTGGTAACTGAACTTTGTCCTTGGATGGCACCAAATTTTCCCTTTTACATCTACCATGAAATGATGAATGTTGATAAAGAACATTGTTGTCTAGCCTTATATTAAACGTCAGTTAATTGAAAACTTGTACTGATAATGGAAATGTTGAGAGTGGAATTGACCGGTGAAATGATCAACAATTCGATCTTTCTTCAAAACAAGCATTTTCTGCTCTCTCTCTCTCTCTCTCTCTCTCTCTCTCTCTCTCTCTCTCTCTCTCTCTCTCTCTCTCTGCAATTATGGAGGAACGAAGAAGTTTTCGGTGCTTGTAGCCTTTTTAATAAACTACCTCTATTGTCTAGAAAATTCGAATGCGTTTAGAATATTATGTTATTTTTTGAAACTTAGTATAGTATAACCACGGAGTAATCACCATTTTTGCTTTCCGGTTTTGTGTCGTTTTAAAAATAAATAACTATTTCATGCCAATTGTTGGGCTTCTTTTCTTCTATTATTTGGTTGACGTTATACTGTATCTACTTTAAGTCTTATCTTCCAACACAGGGATTGGTTGATGTTGAGCTGTCTACTCCGAATCGTATTTTCCAACAGTGAGCCTAATAGATGTTGCCTGTTTCTGATTATACTGGGCAAAAGTGTCTTTGATATTTTGGTCTAAAATTAAGTGGCTCATTACTAATTTTGATTGAAACAGGTGAAGCTAGTAAGCACCTTTCATGGATAGTTTTTCTCAACACATTCTTTGGAAAAAAGTTGCCATCCGCATGCTCTTTTCCACCTTAGTTGCGACCTACCCTATATGACATATTTCCGGTACTGTTCTTTGCTATGGTCAAAAGAGGCTCAGTGTTTTAATAGTCTAGCCATACATCCATCCTCGCCCTTCGAACCCTGGCCCCCTCGCTTGGTAGGCAATGATGGTACAGAGAGAGTGAAAGAGATATTTTACCTTTTTTTTTTTTATTTCAACGACGAAATATTTGCATAATTTTCTCTGGAAACGTTTCTTCGAATTTCGAAGTTCCATTGACATGAAAGTCTCACATTGTTGACTATTACAAAACACCCGGCCGATATTAAGCATATTTTTTATTGACTGACCCTTGACTTCCTTTACTCATTTTCATCAGTGTAAAGAGTCGTTAGAATGATATGTTACTCATCTTCTTCCACTGAACGTCAAGGGGTCTCCCTCCCTCTCCACCACCCTTCCCCTCTCATCCGTTATGGTCTTATCGCCATTCCTTATCGGAGACTCATTCTCCCAAGTCGGTTTCATCTGTGTTCTCTGGGTCCAATTTGATAGTCATGCCTTCAGTGATTACAGTTATCTCTCTCTCTCTCTCTCTCTCTCTCTCTCTCTCTCTCTCTCTCTGTCTTTGATATATACTGACAAGGAAAAAATCAAAAAGAAAATGAGGGAGACGAAAGAGAACTTTGGTACCTGAATGAAAAGGTTCTTGACGGCTTAGCAAACCAGAAATGTTCAACTTCACCATTTGGTTCCTCTAAAAGCACCACGCAACCCGAAGGAAATGCGTCTTCATGCCTTGAAGTCATGAGAAAACAGTGCTTGTTTTAACTTCCGTCCTCAGTGACGTCTTGAGTTCAATCATCCAACTTAAAATCACCGGAAGTGGCTGGAATTCCGTTGCCCGCTATACAATTTGCGTCTGTCTTAATTAACAGTTGTAATCACAGGGTTTCTCGGAGGAATGTTAAGCAAACGCGTTACAAGTGAAGTTAGTGATTCAAGACTGTGAAGATAGCTGAGTTATTGGTGTGTAAATATTGATATGCACTTTTGATATCACAGAATAAAATACTTGGCCAAATGTACATGAAAGAGAGAGGGAGAGAGCGCCGCAAACAAATGAAGGCACGCAGGGATCCCAAGTGCATGGAACCTCTTGCGATGGTACCGTTTAAACACTGGGCGAGACTTCAGTTGTCTGTTTGACTTATTACATAGGCAGAACTTCATTCCTCACGTCTCTCTTCATTGTAATCATTGATAATATGTTCGCAAATTTTACCTATAATAAGCCGGGTATTGAAATAACAAAGAAATTGTTACTGACCACAACAGTTTTATTGTATTATGCCTATTTGCGTACATATTGTTCAGCAAACTATATATTCAGAAATATTAATTTGTGTTACAATCATAAGAACTACTTATTGGTAGTATTATATTGAATTTGAAAACGAATTTGAATGTAATAATTGATTGTTTCATTCATCAAAAAATATGCAAACCAAAGGTAAATTTCATTCCGTTGTATTCATAGAATTGGCAGAGAGAAGTTAAATACCTTCAATACCGTGACAGGATTTGTATTCCGAAACAAGATTTTGTTTACAATAAAATAAAATACAATGCTCTTAAACTAACTCCACATGTAAAAATAGCTATTAAATGAAATACTGACGTCAGAAACTTCTCCCTGAGAGAAAATGGAAAATCCCAGAACGAAATTCCGGCTAACACAGATACAGTAGATGTCTTACTTGGGGAAAAAACAACGGTCGCGAGAGAACCAGTTTGTCTCTTTCCCAAGGACAGCCTTGTGTGCAGTGTTTCGAGAGTTGATAAAACAAAAAATGCGCCGAAGTTTCTGCGGCGCAGTAAAGTTTTCTGTGCAGCGTATAATGATGTACGAAACTCTCAGCCAAGGCCCGGTGGTGGCCTCTGCTGTTGGCATCTATAGCGGTACCAGACGCACGATCATGGCTAACTTTAACCTCAAATAAAATAAAAAAAAAAACTACTGAGGCTAGAGGGGTGCAATTTGGAATGTTTGATTATTGAAGGGTGGATGATCAACATACCAATTTGCGGCCCTCTGGCCTCAGTAGTTTTTAAGATCTGAGGGCGGACAGAAAAAGTGAGGACGGACAGACAAATAGCCATCTATTCGACATTCTCCGTTGAGAGGGAGGGTCAGTTACGTTTTAATTCTCTCTCTCTCTCTCTCTCTCTCTCTCTCTCTCTCTCTCTCTCTCTCTCTCTCTCTCTCTCTCTCTCCTTTTGCTTTTATACGCCTTTTCACTCCCCATTTGACACCTGTCATGTTCATTTACAGCGGTATATTTCATAAATAATTCTTGTGCTTATTCCATTATTCAGGTTTTCTTTGAGTGATAAATTTCGTATTTTGTTACCATTGCTTTTCTAATTCCTAAGAATATTCTGTTCGTATTTTCCTTATTGTCATTGTTAGACATGTTGTCATTTTATATTCTTTTCATGCAGTGAATTTCAATGAGACCGTCGTGATGCATTAGATTCAGAAAAGGGAAGGTTATTTTCTCTGGGGTTCTATATTCTCTTAAAGAAAGGGTGGGGGGAGTATGGATGGTAGGAGGTAGATTAATTTCCATAAACACGGGCATACCAGGATGGAGAATTCGTCATGTATCACTTGAAAAAAAAATAAAAATAAAAGGAGACCAAAGTTTCTGTTCCTCTTCTAAATCAATATCACCCACTGTATTTTTCACAACTACACATATGTATCCCAGTGTAACCGTATGTAGGCTTACGATCATATATATATATATATATATATATATATATATATATATATATATATATATATATATATATATATATATATATATATATATATATATATATATATATATACACATATACATACATACATACATACATACATACATACATACATACATACATACATACATACATACATACATACATACATACATACATGAGAAAGAGAATGAAAGACAATTTCAGTTTGGGTTATCAAGTTAGGGATATGTTGAAAAAATCTATCCTTAACAGTAACAAATAATAAAGCGAAAATTATTATATGTGACAAAATAACCATTAAAAATAAATTTCAAATAAACATAAAGAGCCGAATGATAAATTAAACTTTTATCCGGTAAAATAGTATATTTAAGTACAAGTAATTACCGGACTTTGAAAGATCTTTTGGGATGAGTTTTATTGTCAAAGAGACTGGTGCATATTGGCATTCACGATACATTAATGAAATATAAAATTAATGAAATAAAAATCACGAAAATGTGTAAAGATTTTTACATGAATATGTGAATACGTTCATGTACGCATGCACTCCCAAAACTTTTTGAAATGTAGAAAATTGCGGAGAAAATTTGGAAAGGGAAAAAGAGAAATTGGGTGAGTATAACGCGTAGGTTTGTGGCAGAGAATTAATGGGGCTACTTGGACCAGGCGTTTGGCTCGCTGACATTTGGGAGAGAAGGCGATAACAGAAACTACTTTTTCCGCTGCTCAAGAAAACAAATAGAGGCACGCTGAAAAATAGTGGATGAACTAATTAAGGATTAGACGGTTTTAAGTTGCTGACCCTATCCACTGTACCCGGCTTGGCAATTTTCTGACAGAGACTTAAAGTGTAATTATTTGAAGCCTTGAAAAGATTCACGCTTACCTCAACATGTTCTTTTTTTAACAAGAAACTTTATTATTATACAGTAGCTTGATAGTATGGACATTTTTTTAAATTTTAATTACTTGGATTGACATTAATTCTACGTATCGTTTCTTTATACTGTAGTTTTCAACCTCTCTTTTGGCCATTTTTGGTGCAGTCATTCGATTGCGATATTTCACCCGACCTTCGAATGTTATTTTATTGGAGGGATATTTTATTTTAACAATTCTAGCTCTTGAAGAGGTCCTTCGTTGCCTACTATATTTATTGTCGTTAAATGTAATTACGCAGTAATGTTTTTGCTTCTTATTTTCGCTACAATTCGACCTTTTTTCGATTCGCCGAAATTTTAATGAAATAGGTTATTTTCTAAGTCTGCTGTACTGGAATACCAACAAGCTTTTTTTTCTTTTTAACGATAGTTCACATAATTAATAGGTTTTATTCTATGTCATATATGCAACCTTATCACTGACTACTGAAAATCCAAAAATTCACATGAAAAAACCTTTACAGTAGTTCCCTGTAAAGCACAGCAAACACCTTAAGAAAGCTATCTAGTACAATACTCTTGGCCAAGTTAGCAGCCCTTAGAATCCCAGGCACACCCACTTGTGTGCGCTCCCAGAAGAAACGACCTTAGATCTCGTACTCACGAGAGAAACATACTTTAAAATTTCTGTAATCAGTGAGAGTTTCTGAATGAATTCCATTAGGTCTTAGGAAACACTTAAAATTATATGGCATTTTCTTTATAGCTTAGTGAAAGTATATTATGAACCAATTCGCAAAATTTGATTAGATAAGTAAAAAGGATTTTAACGTTTTCCTAAAATCTGACACTTACCTTCAAGTGTGAAATGCAATAAATAAATAAATAAATGAATAAATAAATAAATAAATAGATAGATAAATAAAATTATGTACAAGTACTGAATTGAGAGAATAAGGTAGGACATTCTGATTAGCTAAGCGGAGGTATGGCTTTCGGATGCAGAGAATACTCAAGTCACGTTACCTCGAGTACTGGAGTGGACCCTGAAGGGCCCTGCAGCACGTCCTACTGAGTTTCGAGTAGTAGGTAATAATTCAAGGTGGGAGTTTGAGAAAGCCTCTTGTGCTGAGTGGGAAGTGCTTAAGAAAGAAATAGAAATAATCGATGCTGCTCTTTACAACATCGATTATTTCTATTTCTGGAAGTATTTTTCCATGGTAGGTCACATTCAATGAGTTCTCTTGACGTGTTCGTGAATGGTGCCTCACTGTAGAAGAATGACGAAACCCTTCTCAAAATTTCATTGCATACGTAGAATGCGATTGTCATCAGCAGTTGAGAGATTGTTATGTTTTGAACATAGATGGTAAGGTTAATTTATGTGCTAAATTTCGGGGGGGTGGGTGGGTGGGGTGGGCGTTCTTTTAGATAAAGGCCCAAAAATCCTCCTTCAGATGAAGGTTATTCATGAACGTCCAGCAATACACCTTGACAGGTGGAGGCGCGTCCTCGTCTTCCCTTTGATGATCCCGGTTGTTAATCCACTTCTCAATAGTTCTTTAGATGACATAAAACTAGATATCATTACTAATGCATTGATTGCTAACAAGAACTAAGTTTTCTTTCATTGTTTCAATAAAGTTAGCTTTGTTACTGTCACCCTTTGAATCATGTACGACTTGTTTTTCCAAAAGGTACCAGAACCCGTCGGTGTCCTCTAGAAATATTTATGACGAAATAGTAAAGATATGGTGAATCAAAATTCAGGCTCGGAGGAACACCAAAATATAATCAGTATTGGTCTTCGGGCCTGGTTCACTAAAATATGTCTTAAAAAGCGTTCTGTAGATTTCACGTAATGCTGTGAACAGAAACTGATAATAATAATCACACTTTTAACACTAACCGTAAAAATTCAGTGAAACGTATACAAAGGAAAAGTAGACTAACGAAGCGAAGAATGATTTCAGCTGTAAGACTAGCTGCACGGGCAATATTAATGAACCCATTGCCGAATTCGGATCTTTGAGACCGAGCGAGTAAAGAAATCCGATTTGTAAACTGTCAAGTCGAAGGAACATCAGAAAAAAACATTTATTCTGGAAGAGCGGAAAAAGTTCCTAATTCTCTTTGCTGAATAACTATCCTGGGACTTTCCAATAAGTCACCGCAATGTTTTCCCGTTGCCACAATTATTTTATTTTCTCGGAGGAAGGCGATCGCTACACGAAAGTGTGTATTAAAAAGCCATGAAATAATGGTAATTAAAATAACAATAAATTGATATCAATCGTCAATATCATCATCATCACCACACACTCTCACACACACACGCACCCACACACACACACACACACACACACACACACACACACACACACACACACACACACACATATATATATATATATATATATATATATATATATATATATATATATATATATATATATATATATATATATATATATATATATATAAATATATATATATATATATATATATAATATATATATATATATATATATATATATATATATATATATATATATATATATATATATATATATATATATATATCTGAGGAGTGCATGGTAACGCTAGACATTCATGGATGTTAATACTACTTTAAGCGGGCGAAGTTTATTGCTTTTCTCCGTCACTGTCTGGAAATTGTATTATCCCACTTCATTTGGCTAAGAGCCGTATGAACCCAAGAAAGGTCGGATCAAGAAAGTCTTGCAAATATTTTGGAATTTTTTAGTTGATAATAAGTCCGTCGTCTCGTGGGCTCGAACCACGGGAGAAAAGAACTCAGGACTGCAGTTACGCCTTAAACCATACTCCCTGGTTTGAGCCCACGAGACGACGAACTTATCAACTAAAAAATTCCCCTTCGGGTAACATATATGAAAAAAAATATTATTTTCGAGGTAGAGCGAATTGGATATAAAGGACATTTGTAGCTTAATGCTCATACATACATATATATATATATATATATATATATATATATATATATATATATATATATATATATATATATATATATATATATATATATATATATATATATATTCATAGAACTTATTGTTTATGATGTGGCAAGAAAGCTGGATATATTTCCGTCAGACATGATTTAATCAATATGAACTCGAAGGTACGCCCATTGCAGTCAACCAATATTGCCAGGTACATAAGTCATTCCTTTGGCCAACGCTAAGGCTAGAAATGGGGAATAGAGCTGTGTTGTTTTCCATAATTAAACCTTTCAGGAACACCGTACTGTGATTTCGTAGGGAATCTTGATTTTCGTTCCGTACAGTACCAGACTTCGGACTTTTCCGTACCTGTTTAAGGACAGGATTTTCATACCTTAGTATCTACAATTTTTTTAAGAGACGACAAATACAATAAATTACTATGACTATTATTATTCCGTTACTGTTACCATACGCAAGGAATTTAACTTTAGTTGAATCTTACTGAAAACGTTTAGTCCAGAGGCTATAATGCATCATACATCAAACTACTTTACATCATACCTGTAATGCGAGGAAGAAACAGTAGGAAAGTTCTTTGTCGTGTTTATGCATGGCGATCGCTGAATTAACTGTGGTTTTGTAATTAGCGTCTGCAACTCCGACGCAGTTTGAGAGTTCCGTCCGTAAACCTTTTAGAATTGCTTCTCACGATAACAAGAATTTCTCCTTGAGGAAGTTCTTAGGCAGTGAGTTGCGAGGATACTGGAATTTAATCAAAATGCAGTGTTTGAAAATAGGTCTCTGATGATTCCAGGTAAATTAACACCATGCCAGGATGTTAGGTTACCTCAGGACCCACTAAGACACTAATTTCGAAAAGTAAGGTTTCCAGAGCTTTAAGTATCCTAATAAAGAGCTTGGCCTTTATGGCTTAATCTAAACCTCGCCATTTCATAGTAATAAAATGACATTTCTTTGACCGAAAGCATAAGGCCTCCAGGAAAATTACCCGAAAATTCTGCCATTCATAAAATTCGGCAATTTATAAAACTGCTGTTTATAAATAATTCAACGTTGCTTTTATGCTTTGGAAGTAGGTGTTCATAAAAAGGCAATGCTCTCCAGTGGCGTATAGGTAAGATCCCAAATACCATTAAACGTTTTAAGATTTTAGGTCATTTAATGCCTATAAAATGTACTTCTTAAGTGTGCCCTTATCTGTTTTTTATTTTTTCTAGAGTTGATGGATGTAATAATCTCTGACTGATTTTTAGAGGCTGCCTCATTGTTCAAAAACTAAATGCGCTGATAAAATATGGAAGATGGACTAAGTGCTTTTATGTTCATTCATCTGGTGCGATTAATTCTCTCTCTCTCTCTCTCTCTCTCTCTCTCTCTCTCTCTCTCTCTCTCTCTCTCTCTCTCTCTCTCTCTCTCTCTCTGAGTCCACGAATGTATTAGAGAAATAGTGAATAATTGCAATATTTTATTTATATATTTGGCCCTCTTATCCTATAATGCTGGCCCTCTTTAAGTCAGGTGTTTACACTTATTGTCGTTTCCACAACATCTTATAACAGGAAGCTGTATTCTTGAAAAGCATTGTAACTAATAATCAGAAGCAGTGCGAAACCTCGCATGGCGTTATCTGCTGATGATACCCTCCTTATGATGCCCGAAAAGCGCAATATCGAAAGAAATCCTCCAGTTAGTAAAAAAAAAAAAAAAACCCCAAGGTTTTTCTATTGGATAATGCAATGTTTATACTGTATATGCCAGCAAAAGGAGTATTGTTTCAGTTTGAGTCGTGTGCTTAAACTAAGACCATTTTCGTTTTCAAAGAAAATTTCAAGGATATATCCAGATCTTGACCTTATGCTGTATGTTAATATCTGCATATAAAAACTAAGGCAAAGAACAAGATTTCATTCTCCAAATTCAAAGTAATATCTGCTTATGAGACAGAATTCATAACAAATTAATGTACTCCTAATACCATCATCAGTCATTCAATATCAAGTTCCTAAAACTAGCAGGGAAAGTACCCCTTCCAAGATCATCTTTACCAGAAGCAGGAACAGTTAAAACAATAAACTGGTTACAGTGGAAAGAAAACATTTCACGCACTATTAACTTACCGCTATACCTCATGTGTTTTTAGATTTATTTTCGAAACCTTATTCCTTAACGAGGAACTTTATTCCCGGTTACTTCGCGAAATTACTGATAAGGATAATGTATAAAGTATAATTACTGTTGCTAAAAAAAAAAAGCTGGAAATAGTGAATCTCTCTTGACCTTGAATTTGGAGCGATTTGGTTTATAAATATGCAGTAAACAAGACTACATCCCTAATAAAACTGCAATAAGGATGTAATTCATATGAATATAACTGGACCAAATTATATTGAAAATTTAAATTTGTGAAACGTAGCCGAACACCAAGGAGTGTATTTTCAGGAAAAATGAGTAACCACTGAATTTTGTAAACACAAAAGAAACAGAAAGGCCTTTGGTGTTCTCGTACATTGTAGATTACTTTTACCATTTGAAATCTTCTTGCAGTTCTTATTTACAAGGAAGGTTTCAACCTTGACCAGCATTGAGGCATGGCCACTGTAGCCTCCGAATATCTTTCATCCAATACCACATAAGAAGCGCTCGCAAGAAAAGGTGAAAGGAATGATCGTAGACTCTGAGTTTTCATCCATATTTCAAGACCTCCTAAAATCATGCATTCTCCTTCAAGGACTGGTGTCTTGGATTCAGACTGACGAGCATTTGTGCTTTTCTGTTTCCCCTTTTTGTCAGATTAACATTTTACACTGTCTTGTTACTCTTTCCCAGCAAAACATTACCAAAAGTTTCATTTAATCTTGTCTTCTCAGTGAGGAAGGAAAATACTCTGTAGCTCATGGCTTCTTTGAATAATTTTCTCACTTTTCTTCCTATATCTAGTTTTCTCTGGTATTTAAGACATTATTCTTCGTTCTCTGTTCTTCGCCAGTATTTTGCTATAAATGTTAACAGTGACAGATCCATTTTATGTTTAGCGTAGCTTTTTATCTATTAGTCTGATTTTGAAAAGAGCTATTTTAAAATGATTTTCCCGTATGGCCAAAGATTTCAAGATGTGTTTGCTATCTTAACTTTTGTTAGTTGCAGAAGCAAGACAACGGTGCACATAAATGTTGTATCTATTTACTGGAAACGTTTTGATAAAGTCAATATGCAATAAAGATAAACATGCACATGAGAGAGAGAGAGAGAGAGAGAGAGAGAGAGAGAGAGAGAGAGAGAGAGAGAGAGAGAGCAATGAGTCCTGTAAAAGAATAATGCTGATGACACGGAGAAGGCGTAAGTGTTTCCAAGGGCAACATCTCGTCATATATTCAGGTAATACTATTATCCGTCCGTCTTGAAGTCTCGTCATGTCGTTCATAACACAATTTATGGTTCGCGTACTTACTCGAGAAAATGATTAAATTTCGAAGAGCACCATTCAGAAAAATTTTCCTTTCATTATATCGTCGTCGAATTTACAACAAAGACATTTATTTGTAGATCTCCCGTATGACATGTTAGGGCAAACGAGCTGTATTTATCCACCTGCCTCCGGTATTGTAATCTCCAAATATGCTCTCTTGTTATGCGGGTTCTCTGACTTTTATTATAGGCGTGAATTTACGCCTCGTAAATATGAAGACCGGACTTTCTGAGCTGCTATCCACAGCTCTCTCTCTCTCTCTCTCTCTCTCTCTCTCTCTCTCTCTCTCTCTCTCTCTCTCTCTCTCTCTCAAACACTGTTTCACAAATGCATTGACAATGATACTAAAATTACTGTTACCGGTATTCCGATGCTGATAATAAAATAAAATGAGATGCAATAGATGGAGAACCAATTAGAATTAATGAAGCAGTTTTGACAACTCGTCATCATGTTTTAGAAATATCTAGTCTTAAAAGAAGACCCATAAAGGTTTATGTGTTTTACCACAGTAGTTATATTAATTGACAGATATAAACTCTCCTGACCCAGATTCAGTGGAGAATATATTTTTAAAAACTTGATGCAGTCTATTAGGGACGGGGCAGTGATTTTAAGATTGTCGTTCCCCAACATGGCCCTATTGCTTGACAAATTGAGAAACTATCATTTACAAATTGCCAGTTTTTTTTACGTTTAAATGAGATGCGGATGAGAATATGACCTATAACAATTTAAGTTAAATTTGTATAATAATGATAATTATACTAACGTTTGTTATCTATCTCGCACAATCTTCCTAAGTTCGTATATCCGAATCTGTATCCGGGAAGCAACTTGCCTACTGATTATCCCAACTATGGCCGATATTGTGCTTTAGTGGAGCAAGCCCGATTGGAGGTTTCAGCATCCAATCCTCTTGAGGTCCCGTGGGAGTGGTCCTTATTTCTGTCTTTAGATATTGGTGCTTTTCTGGAATTTATCTGCCTTTGTCCTTAACACTTGTATTCTGTGGTATCAGAGATACTTCATATATTTATTTGTTTACCAGCTTTAGTCATGGTCTTGGAGCGAGTAAATGATTATTATTATTATTATTATTATTATTATTATTATTATTATTATTATTATTATTATTATTATTATTATTATTATTATTATGAAACATTCAGTTACCATACACTCAGCGCGAAAGAAAATCAAAGCTTCATCTCAGCTGCATAATCAATACAGTTTCCTTTTCAGGAAAAGAAACGGTAGACCTCTGGGTATATAGAACATAGCAAACAAAAAATGTATAGGAGAATTTAAAGGAATACTAATCTAAATACCCACTATAGAGATCAGTATTTATTAGGTCTGTTATGGTTCCAAAGCAGCAACTGCGTATCAATTGCGTCCGATTTCTTAACTGCAGATTGCCAAGGCGCGATAAACAGACTCCTCGTTGGACGCTTCTACTGTTAAACAGGAGGAGGCAATTTAGTTTTTGAATGAGTAAGAGTGGCATCAAATTTCCGGTCAAACATGTAAAAGAATAAAGTGAAAGGCCAACATCATCCTTCCACATGCTAAATTTTAGCACGTGAAGCTGGTGTTCACAGAAAATATTGAATATGACAGATATTTGTCTCTTTATCCGTCCACTTACGTTTTTAAGAAATCCCTGTGAGCAACAGTAAGAAATACGGCAATGTCCGTTTATTTAATCTTTAAAGTTGAAGCTCAAAGGAAACTATAAAGATTTTACAACTAATAATTTCATTTTAACCAAGGATAGAAAGATAGTTAATAGGATCAGAAGCATATCGATTAATCTTCACGTAGACCTTGGGCAGGGCAATAATTGGAAATATTATGTGTTTCTCTTGATTTAACGTATTATGCCAACCACTTCCATTGATATTAGTTTTTTTTTTCTTTAGTCTAAATCCCTTCTGCACTGGGAAAAGTGCCAAGCACATGGTAGTGGGGATGTTTCTTTTAGATGCAGTCACATCAAACTGACTTTAAGGCATCAATAGAAAGTCGGTTTTGTGATTTTCTCGTAGTTTTTTTTTTTTTTTTTTTTTTTTTTTTTTTTTTTCAAGGCACTACTTGGCCTTCAGACATAAATTCAACCGAGTTGATCAGCTTCGAAGAGTACCACCTATTTAGGCAATTTCAGTTTAAGTACAGTGTTAGGAGGGCAAGTGGCTTAATAATAATATCAAAGATTATGGTATTCCAAAGATCTTAGGTGAACCAAATTCAGTATTTTACTTGATGAAACTACTTGTGTAAGGAGCTACAGAGAACTAGCCTTGTATTGTTTGCTTTGCTATTGATGAATATGATGTGATTACAGTACTGAAGTGTGATGTCGAATCACTACACGGAGCTGTAAAGTCACGTTAAAATAAAGGGACCGTCTCTCGTAGAACATAATAGGATTTTCATCAGAAACTTCCATTTAATGTTTAGTGACAAAAACTGTGGTTGTTTATAAACAACCATACGACGAAGTTGTCATAGTCATGATCATCCACCTGCTTCCAACCACTTGTCTGGTTACCTACAATGTTATCGTATGGTTGAATATATGGAAGCGAGTGGGATGCTTTTAGGTCTTAGTTCACAACCGCAGTTGGTGAGAAGTTAAAGAAGCAAAATATCCTAAACGGTCTAAATAATGCGAATATCAAAATTCAATTGGAGTTCTTACAATTTCAGCTACATGGGGCAAAGTAGACGTAGACGTAACTATTTCAAACCACATCCCACATGTTGCATTATGTTGATGAGCGAATAAATAAATGGCTCGGTTACTGGCATAGTGACAATGGAAAGGAAGCATGCACGTGACTGCTACCCCTCCTCTTCTGATATTCATGATACAAATTGGCCTCCGTTACAATCAGTGAATTTTGGTAGCGTAAATGTCAGCGACACAACTAGCTAGACCTGTTAGAAATGATGAGGAAGGTTTGAACTGAATTCCCTTGGTCCAAGGGTCTGCACCACTCCTCATCCCCATCAATATCTACCCATAGTTAATATGAGTCACCAACCATATATTATAGAGATCATTGGACCATATCTCATGGATATTTAGAATTTTGTATCAAATTATGTCCTTACTGATGGTGAATATTATACTTTAGCTTCTAATATTTTGATATGAAAATGAGAATTATATAAAATATTTTTATCGGTATCTAAAAATTAAACACTAGATGTTTTAGTTCGGGTCTGATGTGAGACATTTGTTAATTATTATTTACTTTTGCACTGATGTAAGTATATTCCGCACTAACAATTATAGGCCACTGAATTGTAATGAATTTCTAATTAGTTTATTTCCTGAGATCAAATTAATAAGATTCTTATAAATCAAGTCTTTGTGTTGGTGTTATTATTATCATTAATATTTGGCATGCTGAATACCACATTAGGAATACAAAATGATAAGCTACGAATTATTTTTAGATTTATCAACAAAAACTTTCAAAGGACCCCATATACATTAGTCTCGTTGGTCACCGAAATACATAGGTTTCCTTTCAGATCGAAAAGGTTTGTTCATGATTATTGCAAGAAGGCTTTCCAGTCCAGATAGTGGTTTTAACACCTATTTTGCTCTTTTGGGATGACTCTTCTTCAGAATTCCAGTCCTCATTTTTTACATTTTATCGTTTCCTGTTGCTATGTAAATATATCCATTAATTTATTTTTCGTGCGTATTTCTGTACTAACTTTTCTTACAGACAACGCTTATGTGTATTTGATATTTGCGTTGGCATTGAATCCTTACAAACAAATTTGAAAAACTGCTTTAATCCCACCAGCCAATGGCAGAATCGCTCTCAAAACCTTCATTTCACTAGCCATAGCATAAAAAGCATCAGCCAATGAGAGAAGGGGATAGAAAAGATTTCTTCGTGGTGGAGGTCTCTGATTGGCAAAGCCAAATTTTTGTTGAATTCTTGGGCAGTTCTAAGTTAGCCATAGTGGTGTACAAACGATTTTTGAAACTGGCCGTTATTTGTATTTGCTTCCATGGTTATAGCTTGCAATATTTTGTAAGTAACTGTTATTTTTTTTTTTTTTGTCTTATCGATATAAAGCGTACTTATTTAATATCCGGTGGTATTTATCCGGCTATAGGTTAATTGGTATAGGCATTTTATAGATTGGGCAAGAATCCCAGTACTAGTAAGGGACCAGTGATTGTCTCGTGAACTGCTTTCTAGGGCTCCAAATAGTTTTAGCTGGAAAACTGTCAGCATTTCAAGGTACCTTTTTTTTTTTTTTTTTTGAGATATTCCATTTGTGGTTAGGTAGAAGCTTTGTTAGGGATAGAGTCTTTGCATGTTGCATGTGCATTAGCGTCGTTAGCATGCTGTCACTGAAGCCTTTCAACTTTGATCACAGACTCTGGGTAAGGTAACAAAGAAAGGCAGCTCGATTTTCATGCACTTAAGTTCACACGAGCCCTTTTATTTATTTATGGTGTTTAAATTTCCATCCTCTGCCATTTATAAACTCTTTTGGCAGCCTGAAGCTGCAGCAGCCACGCTTGTCAGTTAGTTGGTACACGAATTTTTATATTTGTTGTGAGAGATTCTGTACTCTCTCTCTCTCTCTCTCTCTCTCTCTCTCTCTCTCTCTCTCTCTCTCTCTATAAATAGTGTTAACTTCTGATCTACAGCTTTTCGTTTTCCTGTAGGTAGTAGTAGTTGCTATTCATGGAATTTTGACAACCGGTCGATTCTACAAGTGTCGGCGTAAATTTGCAGCTGAAACCAAAGCTGTATTCTGTGAAATTACACGATGCGATTAAAAAAAAAAACTCTTTGAGAGCTGTTTCATTTAGTGTTCTATGGTGAAAATGGGGAGGGTTAATTTTCCGTGCGTTACGTAACGAATTTTCTGTATCAGGTAATGAGAAAAGGGGTTGTATATAATAAACGATATTAAAATGGAGTTTGCATAAACATCACCACCTTTTTATGTAATGCCTTTTCCATTCACTTTCAGTAAAAAGCAGGATCGAATGAGGGGAGAGAAGGTGTGCTTTGAAATTTGTTGGCTTGGAATTTGAACTAATCTCGGTGCCCTTAATAGGTTTTCTAAATTTCCTCATTTGGGTGAATGTCGCATATGGCATCCCGTTTTGGGGTTGGTATGAGTAACAATTATGAAAGAAAAGTGTTGGGTCATCTCAACTAGCATTAAGCTGTTTTATCCTAATTTGAGGTTCACATCGACCGCAGTAGTTTTCGTCTATTTCTGATTTTCCTTAAGGTTGCTGGAGGATCATCATAGTTATAAAGTTGGTTCCCAATATTTCCACGAGTTTATGCCCATTAAACACAAGCTCTTAATTGGCCAGACAATTCCAAAAGGCGGATTTGATTAAACTTTGTTTTTATCGACTAATTGTTCTTATCGACCTATCAGATTGGTAGGATTTATTGAAGTTGTAAAGCAAACAATCCCCGTGAATCCTCAAGTATTTAGATAGGTGTGTGACTAAGCTAAAAATAAACCCCCCCCCCTCTCTCTCTCTCTCTCTCTCTCTCTCTCTCTCTCTCGTGTTTGCGCGTGTGTGTTTGGTTTTAAACCATTAATTAGATTAGCTGCCTGTAGCCATCGTAAGTTTATGATGAGAGTGTATCGAAGTTTTGAAAATTATTTGGTGTCCCTTGTAGGTTGAAGTTAATTTTAAGCCATTATGTGATGTGATTGTCGTCCGAAATATACATGAAGTTCCATTTTGTTAATTTTATTCATGTTATATGCTAGTATTTCTGGAGTTCAAAGGCACATGTGCTCTTTGCGATAAGAGTTAACTGACATGGGAAGCTCTCTGTGGTCTATTGTATGGCGTAGGCATTTCCTTTACCGAATCTTAGAAAAGCTTCAACATTTGCGTACATGAGTAGAATATAGAGGACGTCGACATTATTAGGTTCTAACCCCTTTTCAATTTACTGAAATAACTTCAAGAAAAATATTTTTGAATTTTCCCTCATTTGGTTCAGCCAGAATTTTTTTTATTTTTTTTATTACAGTTATCAGGATCTGAGACAGAAATCAACACAATACCGCGGTTTTGCTGACAGTATTTCACCTTGCAAGGCGTCGTCTCCTGTGATGGTTTTAGGTGAGTCCTCCGTTTCGATTTCTTTCATTCGGAGT
>JANJGK010006206.1:0-7500 GCA_039081455.1 Macrobrachium rosenbergii
TTTTAATGCACATCTGCATCAAGATATCAAATATGTAGGCAATATCGAAAGACAATTTTTTTTAATCCAGTCTTTTGCAGTCAAAGTTTTCAAAATAGTACGCAGAACATAATCTGTCTGTCTGTCTGTCTGTCTTCTGTCTATCTATCTCTGTCCCTACGTCTGCTCTCTGCAGGAATTTCACTAATGTTCAATAATAATTAAAGTAATACATAACAGACGAGTGAATATTTACTTGTCAGTACCATTTGGTAAACTTCTGACGAATTTAGTATACAAAATGAGTGAATGTTTACAAATGTCAAAAACAGATTTCTTCATTTATTCATATTCTTTGTTAGTACCCAATTCAGGAAATTACATGATATCAATAGGCCGTTTATGATAAAGAGATTAAAATGGATGTACATTTCTATCAAGCCAGTTAGTACAATTATTTTACGTAGTAATCACAGCTTGTAATATATTCATTGATATATATTTATATTCATTTTGTGATAAGGAAATAACATTTACTTCGTAGCAAAACGCTTGTTTTTTTATAAAGATCTAATTATGTTGTAGTTGTATAGGACCAAAGGAGTAAAAAATCAAAGTCATCAAAAAAGACTTAACATTTGCTTATATGTTTGTACGCTATGCACTCGTAACTGTGCATGAGTATCTGCACATACAGTCTGTAACACCCCGAACAGGTCTATGACAATGTTATCATGTATGAAACCTGTTAGAGTTGACCACTAACCCTGAAAGTGATATGTTTCAATGTCTCTACGATAACCGTGATGCTAAACTACTGTCCCAGCACTTTCTAGTAATAAGAAAAAGTTCATGTCATCTGCGATGAAACACCCCCATTATAAGAAGAAAAAAAAAGATTATTCATTTACAAAATAAATAAATAAATAAATAAATATATATATATATATATATATATATATATATAGTATATATATATATATATATATATATATATATGTATATATATATATATATATATATATATATATATATAATATATATATATATATATATATATATATATAAATATATATATAGTATATATATATATATATATATATATTATATATATATATATATATTTCGTGAAGAGTGGCATAGCCGTTATATACAACACGTGTGCTGATGGACAATTAAGAATTGCTCTTCTTGTACATATTTATTTACCGACGTTCCGTAATTTTCACATATAATTACATCTTCAAGGGCTCTAAAATAGATAAAAGCAACGCATAATTAGCATAAAACTCAAACTGAATTTTTTTTTACACTTCAAATTATACATTTAAAAAGGAATTACCCATTTTAGAATCCTTATTGATCGATCAAACAACTGGTTCCCCCATTAAACACGCAGTCAACAGCAACTCCCTTTTCTTGTCTTGAGGTGTATTTTTTTTTTTTTCCTTCCACTTACGTTTCTTTTACTCTGGTGGAAGGTTGGTCAATAGTTTGTGATTTTAATATATCTTGTTTTTTTTTTAAATGTATAATTTTAAGTGCAAAAAAAATCTTCAGTTTGAGTTTTGGTCAGTTTTTTTTTTATATATATATATAATTGACGCGCTTATTAACTACTCAGATAAACCTCATGGAGACTCATCCAAAATTCTCCCCCGGTTTTATGCTAATTATGCGTTGTTTTTATCTATTTTAGAGGCCCCCTTGAAGATGTAATTATATATGACAATTACGAAACGTCGGGAAATGAATATGTATGAGAAGAGCAATTCTTAATTGTCCATCAGCATACGTGTTATATATATATATATATATATATATATATAATATATATATATATATATATATATATATTATATATATATATATATATATATATATATATATATATATATATATATACACACACACATATATACATATATATAATATATATACATACACACACACACACACACACACACACACACATAATATATATATATATATATATATATATATATATATATATATATATATATATATATATAAACCGTACAGGACTGATATCACATAGATATTATGCTGAACCCTCCTTCCTATTATTTAATCCTGAGGAGACTATAAGGAATGCATGACGCTTGATCGCGCATTAGAGAAGGATTTTAGTGACTTTCTATAAGTATTATATTTTATCCAAAATAAATCTGATTTATCAATGGCACTTTTTCAAGCATTATAAGAGAGAGAGAGAGAAAGAGAGAGAGAGAGAGAGAGAGAGAGAGAGAGAGAGAGAGAGAGAGAGAGAGAGAGAGAGAGAGAGAGGATATACTTATATCCCATAGAAAGTCTAAGACGAAAGTGAAAGATTATAAATAATGCTCTGAACATAATTCTTCTTTTTTTGTCAGTTTTCCACAAATGGGAATTTCAAGAGACGTATAATAGGACAACTAGTTTAAAGTATTCGTCAAAGAATTTATCTTTTTGAGTGCTTTTAGCCATTTGTTTCTTATATTGACTTTTGAAATTTCTTATTACTCTATTTTCTTTTTTACTTCAAAAGCAAATATTAATGAATATAAAGATTTTACAGAAACATTCAATATTATTTTTTGGAATTTCACTTACGAGAATTTTATACTATGTAAATTCTACAGCTTACTTTTCTTATGTTTATACACTATTCCTACCATACTGATTTAGTCTGTAACTCATGGATTATCGGGGTTCAACCGGATGAAAGAGCAGGGAGTGCAGAATTTGTCCGAAATAATCTCCTTCATACATGCTAGTATATTTTTCTGGACAAAACTATCTCAGGATAGCTCCACATTTCTGTACACAGAAATTATTTCAACACCACACTCACTTTGTCAACTCAACAAATAACGCATATACTGGTTTAAAAAGCTTACTAACTAAAGATAAGACATTGTTAAATACACAAGAAGGATGAACGAAGGATTACAGTATTAAACTGCTTTAATCTGATGAATAAGTTTTTGGCAATAACAAGTTTCCCATAGTCGTGGGGCCCGAGAAAAGGGAAAAGGACAGCCATCTCTGACAGATGCATACTTTAGTTCCTTCATCGTGGACGAAACCCCTCCCCATAGGTAGGAAATCTCAGCAACATGCACCTACACACTAAGCCATTCACTTATATCTTTCACGCTGTCACTCTCTTTCTCTCTTCAGGACAGTGCTGTGTCGTTTTTTTCGTAAAAAACAAACTAGAAAGGGTCTTCTTGGGATGAACTTAGTGTCAGAGAATCATTTTTGAAGGAAAATTAACATCAGATGATGCACCTGTAGGATCAATAAGAACTTCTAAGAAATTTTGAAGGCCTTGCTCATTTCAAACGGCCACAGAGCACGACAAAAAATAAAAACAAGGGAAGAACACCAGTAATGAATCTAAGAATTTGCACTGGTCTAGCTAGTAAAGAAATACTGTTCACCCAAAACCGTATATTCATACGGCAATGAATTACTACTTCTAGTTCTTATGCTGAGCTAAAAATGGAGCAGATAAAATGTGATTTTGGGTGAAATTGTTGAGGTGATGACTTAACAGGAAATATGATATAAGTGTTGTCCCAAAGTTACATTTTAAGAGAAGACGTCAGCCATGAAAAATCCAGTAAGTTGGCCATTATTCTAAAAAAAAAAGGCTTCAAGCTCAAGAAAAAAACACCTATAAACAATAAAGATTGTTTATTATTTAACATCTATATTACATTTTATTGCCTTATCTTACATAGCTAACTCTGTAATGCATGGGGTGATTAAATACCCAATATATATTACAATAAATCTCTGCTCCCAGGCCAACATAAAGCAGTCAAAAAGAAGTCGAAGTTAAAGTCACTACTGGTTATAGGCTAAAAACTGCAGTTAAAAAGGTGTGGTTACAATTTTAGGAGATTATTACCAGAGATGCACATTTAAGGGTTCCTACTGTAAAGGATTGCCAAAGTTGAGGTGGCAGAGAGAATTACCACATTTTGCACTGGGTGTCAAATCCCCACCCTAACTTCCTTGCAGGTAGTGGTGCAAAGGTTGGATCTCTGGTGCCTGAAAACCAGAAGCTCTGGGCATATTAAGTTCAGTAGGTGTGCAAATGTATTCATCTAGGGGATGGAAAACTCTGTCAACAAACCTAAATTGATTTACTATGGCAAGTCATGGCACAGAGACATGTAAAAAGTGTGTGTGTTGTTCACTACTAGGCCACTCTGGCGACATACTGGTGTGCAACTCAGTATAGGCTTAAATTTTAGCTAAAGGTCAGGCCAAATACTGTCTGATAAGATATCAGAAAACAAAAGACCATTCTTGCGATAGGCTGTCATCGAAACTGAGTTTACCAATTAGCATTGTAGATAGAATTCCAAACGAATGTTGACTGTATAACGTTGCTGCAGTATGGTCAACTGTGATGAGATTCATGATCCTACCAGAAGAACTGAAGTTCTTATTTAATTTCCTTGCTATGGGATTAAATTTCTTTTTAAAGAAACATCAAAGTTTCTTTATAGAGGCAGATGGATATAGTGTTTTCTTCCAATGCATGGTCAAATAGAGAGATCTATTACAGTTTTATATTAAGCATCCATACATTTACACACAAATAACACAGCATTAAAACCTTCGGAATTGTACTAGGGATAAGCAAGGCCCAATAGTTCATGTTTTAAAACAGGACTCTGTCAGTTTTTGTTTCAAGGGCATAACCCTTCAAATACCCAAGAAACTGAACACAGTCAATCATGTTTGAAATGATATTCTTACTATGAACTGTGCCTCAAAAGAAGTGATTTTTCAAGATGATATAAAGCAAAATGCACAAAAAGAGTTTCCACGATAAGACTGATAAAACTGAATTTGACACAGGGAGGAACTTCATATGATCAAAAAGAAGAAAAAAAAAATTAAGAGTATGAACAAAAATGTCTTTATAGAAAGAAAACATTCAATATGCATCAGTTTAAAATGTGGCATAAACTCATGATATCACAAAGCAAATTTACCATATCATCTGTGATTCTATAAATATTAGTCAGTTGTTGCATAATACTTTTAAATAACCAAAGATTACTGAAATAATTCATACTTAACTCATTAAATGGTTCACAAACGCCCTACAACCAAGGGGGAAAAAATTGTTGCATAAAAACTTTTAGAAAATATGTCAATTTTGGATACAATATTTTTTGGGAAATTTTCCCTCTTTATGATCAATGAATTTAGTTTAACTTTTATAGATATATTCTTATAACCGAGTTTAAAAAAGAAAAACGTTAAAAAATCAACTTCAAAAATCAAGTAAAAAAACATTCATGATTTAAGACAAAAATCAATTTAAAATCATTATAAAAAGAAAAAAGTAAATGAAGTATGTATGAAAAATACTGATAAAAGCATTTAAGGTTTCTGTCAAAAATCAATTTAAAAAATCATTAACAAAACTAAAATAAATGAAATATGTAAACAGTTTCAAAAATATTTCAATTTGAACACAACATTTTATTTTTTGAGTTTTTGCCCTCGTTTTGATGAATAATTTTAGTATCGTTTACTGATATATTATAACAACACTATATAAAAAAACTCCGCTAGAAAACAATCAATATATAAGTTAAAATAGACTTAAAAAATAACAAAAAACATTCATGATTTAAGACAAAAATCAATTGAGAAGTCATTAAAAAAAGGGAAATAAATATGCTAAAAGTAAAAAAAAAAAATTCAATTTGATTACGATACTTTTCTTAGTTTTGCCCTCTTTTTGATGACTGATTTTACTTTATCATTCACTGATATGTTCTTATAGCAAAGTTTTATGAAAAAATCCCAGTTCAAAAACAATCAAGGTAAAATTCAAGGCTGAAAGGTCATATACGTTTTGTATATAAAAATACTGTTATAAACATTCAAGATTTCAGTCAAAAATCAATTTTAAAATCATTAAGAATTTAAAAATAATGAAATATGTAAAAAGTGTCAAAAATATTTAAATCTGAATACAATATTTTTGGGGAGTTTTGTCCTCTTTTTATGAATGATTATAGTTTAACAGAATTATATAAAAAATTTCGTTAAAAAATCATTCAATATTTAAGTAAAAATCACCTTCAAAAATTACTTAAAAAAAGACAAAAGAATGAAACATAAAAGCCTTAGGTTTGTTTTAATTTGAAAAAGATTAGGAATAATACAATCTTTTATATTAATCCTTTGTATTATTTTTATATTTATTTTCAACGTGTTTGTTTTAATTTTCATTTTATTTCATATGTTTTGTTTTGATTTTATTTAATTTTTTATTTAATTATTATTTTTGCTTTTTTATTTACTTGTATCATGATTTTCTTTATTGGTAAATAAATGGTATTTGTTATTTGAATTAAATATATAAATTACAAATACAAATATAAAACAACAATGGTAAATAATAATAATAAGAATTCCCAAAAATATTGTATTAAAATTTGAATTTCTTTTAGCTTTTTATATGATATATTCATTTTCCAGTTTTTAGGTATTTGTTGATATTGATTTTTCATTTAAATATTGATTGTATTTTTAAATTTTTTTTAATAGGGCTCGATTATAAGAAGTTAAAAGTTAAACTAAAATCATATATTATAAAGAGAGCAAAATTCATAATATTTTATGCAAAATTGACATATATTTCTAAAACTTACATGTTACATTTTTATTCCTTTTTCTAGGTCATTTTTGAAGTTGATTTTTTACTTGAATAAATAAATAAATATGAATAAAAAATAAATACATAAATAAAAATAAATAAATAAAAATGAATGTAAAAAACATAAAAAAAATTTAAATAATAAAATAAAAACATTTGCTAAAAATAAATCAATAAATAAAGAAAAATAATGATATTCAGATATATAGATAAAAGTAAGTAAATGAAAAATAATATGAACTAAATCAAAATAACTAATATGTATGAATATAAATAAATAAAAATCAATAAAAACAAATTAAATGAAAGTAAAAAATAAAAATAAAAAAATCTAAATAAATAAAATTAAGTGAAACTACATAAAAAATATGAATATGCATAAAAAGATTTAAAAAATCAACAAATAAATAAAAATAAAAATAAACGATTAAAAAAAAGTTAAATAAATGAAAATAATAAATAAAAATAAAAAGGTAAATAAAAAAATAAAAAAAATTAACAAATGAATAAAAAAATAAATAAATAAATGAAAATAAATAAATAAATGAAAATAAATATATTAATAAATAAAAATATATTAATATAAATAAAAAAAAATAAATTAAAATAAATAATTAAATATATAAAAAAAATAAATAAAAAGTTTACAAATTCATAAAAAAATAAATAAATAAATGAAAATAAATAAATAAATAAAAATAAACATATTAATAAATAAAAATATATTACTATAAATAAATAAAAATAAATAAATTAAAATAAATAAAAAAATAAAAATAAATAAAAAATAAAAATAAGTAGAAATAAATAAATAAATAAAA
>JANJGK010006206.1:12500-15000 GCA_039081455.1 Macrobrachium rosenbergii
CAATAAATAAATAAAAATAAAAGAAAATAAATATATAAAAATACATAAATAATTAAATTAAAACAAATTAATATAAATAAATAAAAAAATAATATAAATGAATAAATAAATAAAAATATAAATAAAAATAAATGAGCAAACAAAAATAAATGAATAAATAAAAAAAAATTTAAAAAACATAAATAAATAGGCATAAATAAAAAAATAAGTAAAACAATGAATAAAAACAAATAAATAAATAAAAATAAATTAAAGTAAATAAATGAAAATAAATAAAAAAATAAAAAAATAAGAATAAATAAATAAATAAAAATAAATAAATAAATAATAATAAGAAAATAAATAAATAAAAATAAATGAAAATAAATAAGAAAAATTAAATGAAAATAAATAAATAAAAATAAATGAAAATAAAAAAAATAACTGAAAACAGATAAACAAAATTAAATAAAAAATAAAAATAAACAAATAAGTGAAAGTAAATAAAAATAAATAAAGAAATAAAAATAAATAAATAAAAAAAATAAGTAAAAAAATCAAATTACATAAATAAAAATATATAAAATAAAAAAAATATAAAAAATAAATAAATAAATAAAAGTAAATAAATAAATAAATAAATAAATAAATAAATAAATAAATAAATACAAATAAATAAATAAAAATCAAGGAACATACGTAAATACATAAAAATAAATAAATAAATATATAAATCAAAAATTTAAATAAATGGAAAAAAATTAAAATAAATAATTAAATAAAAAAATAAATCAAAATAAAAAAGTAAATATAAAATAAATGAAAAAAATAAAAAATAAAAATAAAAAATAAAAAATATAAAAATAAATATAAAAATAATTAAATAAAAGTAAATGAAAATAAATAAATAAAAATAAACAGATAAATAAGTGAAGATAAATAAATATATAAATGAAAATATATAAAGAGAAATAAATAAATAAAAATAAATAAATAAATAAATAAATATAAATGAATATAAATAAAGAAAAACAGATAGATAAATATAAATATTTAAATAACTTGAAAATAAATAAAAATCAAATAAAAAAATGAACAAAAATAAAAAAAAAATAAATAAAAATAAATAAATAATTAAAAATAAATAAATAAAATTAAATAAAAAATAAATTAAAATAAATAAAAAAAGTAAATAAATAAATAAAAGTAAATAAATAAATATAAAAATAAATAAATAAAAATAAATAAATGAAGAAAAATAAATAAAAATAATTGAAAATAAATATATAAAAATTATAAAAATAAAAAAATAAATAAAAATAAATAAATAAATAAATAAAATAAATAAATAAAATTAAATAAATAAATAGAAATTAATTTATAAATAAAAATAAATAAATAAATAAATAAATAAAAATAAATAATTAAATAAATAAATAAAAATAAATGAAAATAAATATATAAAAATAAATGAAAATAAAAAAGAATAAAAATAAATAAATTAATGAAAATAACAAATAAATAAAAATAAATAAAATAGAATAAATACATAAAATAAATAAAAATATCTAAATAAAAAAATAAATAACCGAATAAAAATAAATAATCGGAATAAAGAAATAAATAATAAAAATAAATATATAAATGAAAATAAATGAATATAATTAAATAAAAATCAATAAAAAAATAAATAAAAATAAATAAATGAAAAAATAAAAATAAATAAAAAATAAAACGAATAAAAAATATAGATAAATAAATAAATAAAAATAAGTAAAATATAAAAATATAAAAATTAATAAATACATAAAAAATAAATAAATAAAAAAAATACAAATAAATGAAATAAATAAATAAAAATAATGAAATAAAGATTAATAAATAAATATATAAAAAATAAAAATAAATAAATAAATGAAAATAAATGAATGACATAATTAAAAAAATTAATAAATAAAAAAAAAAGAATTACTAAGAGTAAAAAAATAAATTGAGATAAATGAAAATAAAGAAAAATAAATTAATAAATAAAAAAATCAATAAATAAGTGAAAATAAATAAAAATAAATAAATAAAGAAAAATAAATAAGTAAAAAATAAATAAAAAATAAATATAATTAAATAAAAAAATAAAAATAAATAAAGAAAAATAAATGAAATAAATAAATAAAAATAAATAAACAGGAATAAATATATAAAAAAAAAAAATAAAAAATAATATATATATATATAAATAAAAATAAATAAAAATAAATATAATAAATAAATAAAAGAAAATAAATGAAAATAAATAAATAATATAAATCAATAAATAATAATAAATAAATAAATATAAATAAATAAAAAAATTAAAATAAAGAAATAAAAAAAAATAATTAAAAAAAATATAAAATAAATAAATAAATAAAATTAAATAAATAAATAAAAATAAAAAAATACAAAAATAAATACATAAAATAAAATAGATTAATAGATAAAAAAATTATTAAATAAAAATAAATAAATAAATAAAGATTAATAA
>JANJGK010006206.1:22500-39118 GCA_039081455.1 Macrobrachium rosenbergii
ATGAAAATAAACAAATAAAAATAAATAAATAAATACAAAAAAATAAAAAGAAATAAATATATACAAATGAATAAATAAATGAAAATAAATAAAAAATATATGTAAATAAAGAAATAAAAATAAATAGATAAAAGTAAATAAATAACTAAAATTAAATAAAAATAAATAAATGAATAATTAAAATGAAATAAATAAATAAATAAAAATAAATAAAAATGAATAAATAAATAAAAATAAATAAATAAATAAATAAATGAAAATAAATAAATAAATAAAAATAAATAAATCAATAAATAAAAATAAATACATAACTAAAAATAAATAAATAAATAAAAAAAAAAAAAAGGAAATAAATAAAATGAATAAAAATATAAAAATAAAAAGATAAATGAATAAAAATAAATAATTAAAAGTAAAAAGATAAACAAATAAAAATAAATAAATAAATAAAAATAAATAAAAAAAATTAATTCAAAAAAAATAAATGAATAAAAATTAAATAAATAAAAATAAATAAATAAATTAAAATAAAAAATAAATAAAAATAACTAAATAAATGAATAAAAATAAAGAAATAAATGAATAAAAATAAATGAAAATAAATATAGATAAATAAATAAATAAATAAAGAATAAAAAATAATTAAAAATAAATAAAAATAGATAAATAAATAAAATAAATAAATAAATAAAAATAAATGAAAATAAATCAATAAAAATAAAAAAAAATTAAAATGAATAAAGAAAAAAATTAATGAAAATAAAAAAAAAATAAACAAATAAAAATAACAAAATAAAAAAAATAAATAAAAATGAATAAAAAGATAAATGACAATATATAAATCAAATAAATAAATAATTAAAATAAATAAAAATAAATAAATAAATGAAAATAAATAAAAATAAATAAATGAAAATAAATAAAAAACAAATAAATAAAAATAAATAAAAATAAATGAAAATAAATAAATAAAAATAACTAAATATAAATAAATAAATAAAATGAAGTAAATAAATAAATAAATGGAAATAAATCAATAATAATTAATGAAAATAAATAAATAAATATAAATAAATACATAAAAATAAATAAATAAATTAAAATAAAATAAAAAATAAAAATAAATAAATATAAATAAATAAAAATAAATAAATAGAAATAAATGGAAATAAATAAAAATATATTAAATAAAAATGAAAAATAAAAATAAATAAATAAATAAAAATAAATAAATAAAATAAATAGATTACTAAAAATAAATAAATAAAATAAATAGATAACTAAAAATAAATAAATAAAAATAAACGAATAAAAATAATAAATAAATGAATAAAAATAAATGAAGATAAATAAATAAAAAAATAAATAAATGAAAAAATAAATGAAAATAAACAAAAAAGTAAAAATAAATAAATAAATAAAATAAATAAATAAATAAAATAAATAAAGATAAATGAATAAAATAAATAAATAAAAAAAAATAAAAATAAATAAATAAAAAATGAAAATAAATAAAAATAAATAGAATAAATAAATAAAAATAGATAAAAATAAAGATAAATTAATAAAAAATAAAAATAAATGAAAATAAATAAATAAAAATAAATAAATATAAATAAAAATAAAAAGAAAAAAATTTATAAATAAAAGTAAATAAAAAAATATATACAAAAAATAAATAAATGAAAATAAATAAATAAATAAATAAATAAAAAATAATAAAAAATAAATTAATATATAAAAATAAATGAAAATAAATACATAAACATAAATAAATAAATAGATAAAAATAACAAAATAAATACAAATAAATAAAAATAAATAAAAAATAAATATAAATTAATAAATGAAAATAAATAAATAAGTAAATAAAAATAAATAGAAATAAATAAAAATAAATAAATAAATAAATAAAAATAAAAAAATAAATAAAAATAAATAAAAATAAAAATAAATAAATTAAAAATGAATGAAAATAAATAAATGAAAATAAATTAACATAAATAAATAAAAATAATATAAAGCCCACATTCTCTCTCTCTCTCTCTCTCTCTCTCTCTCTCTCTCTCTCTCTCTCTCTCTCTCTCTCTCTCTCTCTCTCTCTTTCTTACAGCAGTTCTGCACATTCTGTGCTTTGCCAGAATCTTTACATAGTTATCTGAACCATCATATCACTTTACATACTTTGTTGAAGCTTTCTTGTATGCCATATCCTCTACTGGAGGGATCTTGAACATTTGACATGCTTTGCTGGTCTGGATGGATGGGGACACACACACACACACACACACACACACACACACACACACACACACACACACACACACACACACACACACACACACACACACACACACACACTCTCTCTCTCTCTCCCTCTCTCTCTCTTGATAGGTTATACCCTAGGCTAAGCTTTTCTTTTGTTGAAGTGTTGAATTCAGGCTTTGATGAAACATTTGCAGCTGTGCTCTGGTGACAGAGATTTTGTGGCAACAAAAAAGTTGATTTGTGAACAATTTCCTGAAGCATTTATGCCTTGCTTGTTTTTCGAAGAAAAAAAACTGCATTATCTAAGGTAAGAGAACCAATTAGCACGTGGCGGCCTACCCCGGCGGGGGGGGGGGGGGGGGGGTAGTGCCATCAGTGCACCTGTAGGCATTGCTTTAAGATTCTTGCAGCGTCCCTTCTATGGCCACTGGCTACAACTCCTTTTATTCCTTTTACTGTACCTCCATTCACATTCTGTTTATTCCATCTTATTTTCCTCAACTCTCTACTAACAATTTCTAGTTTCTATATTCTCCATGACGGCCTTCCCTTAGAGAGCAGATCTTTTGTTAATTGCACTTTGCTGATGAACAGAGACTCATTTCTAGTTCAAACAAGAGCAGGTTTTAGAAATCCTTCCCATTTCATGGCGGCCATTTGGAGAATCCCTCTCAGTCAGTCCCTCAACAGGAACCCCTGACTCTGTTTAGTGAATCGTTTCATTGCAGCGTCGTGCTCCTTAGCAACAAGGTCTCATTTCTGCTGGTGTGGTGTTGTCAATATTTAGAGGAACTGAAAGGAATAATAATAAGCATTTAAAGGAAATGCTTATTATATCAGAGGCTGACACTAAATATCAGTATACTGATGGATTTCATAAAGGATGAGGAGCATCCAAAGTACATTTTCAACTCTCTGATTTTAACGTTTCTGTACTGACCGGTACCATTTTCAACAAATCAGCTGAAATGAGTAAAGACATGGATATAGTAAAAGTATACGCAATATCAAAATTACAAGATACAATAAGGGTCTAAAATTAAAAGAAAACTCTAAAATTTGAAAAATTTTAAAATTTAGGACATGATGTCGTAACTTAAAATTTCAGGGTTTTCTTTTAATTTTAGACCCTTATTGTATCTTGTAATTTTGATATTGTGTATACTTTTACCATATCCATGTCTTTACTCATTTCAGCTGAACTTTTGAAGATGGTCCCAGATTTGTATCAAAAGGTTAAAATAAGAGAGTTGAAAATAAGCTTTGGATTTTCCTTGTCCTAAATTCCAACAGTGTACTGAGATTACCAAAATCTATCTGCCCCAGTTAAGACAACACTAAACGCTACCTCATTACAGATGGTGTTTTATGGTTACCTGAAATTTGCCCTCTTGTGTCAGGGTGGCATTCGACTGTGATAGCAAGTTGTCATTGCCTATGATTCCCAACTTTGTCTTTGAGTGAATATTAATGTGGGAACTGTACTCGGAGTGACTGATCTGTATGACAAGATTGTGAAGACTATCATTTTAATAATCCAGTCTGTATCACAGAGTTCATCTTTCATATATTCACATTTCATTGAATGTTTTGCATGTGAGTGAGTGAGTGAGTGAGGGTATTTGTAGGTAAATACATATGATATATATATTGAAGAGCTACGCATCAAGGTGACTGATGATGGCAGTGGTTTCCTTTTGAGGCATTTCCCCTCTGTTTCAGCTTGCAACATTTAGAGTTTTTTGTAGAGTGTTATTGTTGAAATATTTGTATGGTTTTGTGTGTGCCATTGTTTTCAACAGGTGATTTTATGCAGAAGGGAAGTCTTCACATAAGGAATTTATATCAACTGGAGTAAATTGACTACAGTATTGTGTTTAGGCCGAGATTATGTGTATCTTGAATGTCAGATATTTTTATTTACTTATTTGCATGTTAATGGTCTTCAGTCCAGTGTATGTGTGAGTTCCTTTTCTGTTGTGCTTAAGTGTCTCCTCTCTTTCCAGGATATCATCAAATAGATGCACAGAAGATTTTAAAACTACCTGTAGACCACACCCCCATTCGAAGATACATTTAGCCGAGTATAACAAAGCTGTGAAATGGCCAAGAAAATGCTTCATGTCCCGACTGTCGAACTCGACATTTGCAGCTGATGCTTTTGGTTTTCACATGTCAAAGGTAACTGGAACAGTGTTAGCAATGAGGCAAATACTTTAGCCGTCTGCATAGCATTAGTTTTTGTCTTAAATGATCTCAGCCAAGTAGCTTCTACCTGGCTGACCCATTGTTCTGCAAATACAACCAGCTGCTTGACCAAACCGTGAATTATTTTCTTGTTTACAAATTCCAGGCCTGAAGATATGAGGAGGAGTTTTCAGAGAGGAGTTAAATTGACACCTGTATTTTCACTCCTCTCAAGAGAGCTTTTCTTTCAGCTGTGATCAGTCTTACTTTGTGAAAGTTACTTTGTTCCTAAGAAATGTGGGTTCATTTAGCCATGTTCCTTCATTCTGAGGACATTTTTATTAGTGTCCCATGTGTGTTTTTTAATTTCAAGGTTCATCTCTATCATCTATATAGCTAGGGGTCTTCAGTGAGGTACTCTTGTTCCTAAAAATCCAGGTGTCATTTTTTAATTTCATTGTTCATATAGGCCTGTGCTTCCATTCTGAGGAGTTTTACTAGTATTCCATGTTTCATTGATGAGGTTCAAAGTTCATTTCTATCATTTAAACAGCTGGAAGCCTTTACACATGACACTCCTTGTTGCTAGTACTCCATGTGTCATTGTTAAATTTTGAGGTTCAGCTTAGCGTTTTTGTAATAACCTGAAAATGGCTAAAATCTGAGCCATTCCATTCTTTGATAACAACCTAAAACTGGTTGAAGGAGTTTCATTGGCAGTTCAGAGGAATTTTGTTTGTGAGTAAGTTCAGTTGTTCTTGAGAGATAGACCACATGTTCAGTGCTGCTGTTTGAGAGAGCAGAAACACGTTCTGGACAGCTCTTACTGAATTGCTGGAATACATCTCTTCCTCATTAGTAGCTTGTACTTAATTACCATTGCACTTATTGTGCTAATTTTACTTTCTTTTTTGTGTGTGTTTCCCGCACTGCTTATTCTCGTGCTATTGTTACACTGAGTATCTATTTAATTAATTCCACTCTGTTTTAATTGAACAACATCTCTGCTCCATGTGTTACCACTATGTCCGGGGCAAGTTAAGCATTTCCTGTGTTTTATACATCAACTTACGTATGTGATCATCAGCATCTATGTACCATTTAATTAATTGCTTTAAGCACCCAGCCTATGCACGATTGGCTAGACTATTGATCACCTCATGTAAGCTTAGCTTAACAGTTGTGAACAAAGCCTACAGTTCTTCATAACAGTCCATCATTCCTTGTGAACCAATCTGCACATTTTGTATTTTGCAAACCCATTAATTGCATCTCGGTGCCTCAAATTATCCAATTCTTCAGAACTCACTCACACCTGCGTGTAAATCTTGTCAGTGTTTCATATCTCCGTTCTTTGGAACCCACAGCCTCTGTACCATTGCCAGTACAGTCTCGGTGCATGTTATCCATTGTTCTTTGAACAAGCCACTAGTTCTTCAGAACCATATTGCACAAGAGTGCCTGTGTCATCCTTATTACAAGGAGGCATTCCCATTCCAGCCACAAATGACATCATTCCTAAGGGACACTTCCATTCCAGTGGAGCCTGCTAAAGCCCATTTCCTTATTTAGAATATGCTCTGCCAGTCCAGAGTCCAATTTCACTCTCCACACCAAAGTTTGGGTGGCCATCCTACAATTTTTAACACATTTTGGGAAATCAGACCCCACTTCAAGCATTAGCAAACATGTCTGCCGCGGAGTACAAAATCTTTATGTAAGTAGGGAAAAGTATGACATTAAAGGGAGAACAGCTGACCAGGAGCAAATACCTGCCACTAAGAAACTTGGAGAAGAAGAGAGTATGAATTACAGCTAGAATGGCTGAGACTAGAAGAGAAGGAGAAGCAGGCAGAGAAGCAGCAACAGCATGGACTAGCCTTGGCACAAGAGGAGAAACAGGATGAAAAGGAGCATCCAGAGAAAGAAAAGCAGCTGAAGCATGAACTAGCCTTGGCACAAGAGAAGGAGAAGCAGGAAGAAAATGATCAACAGTATCAACTAGCCTTGAAGGAAAGGGAAGCCGAAATTGAACAAGCCAGCCAAGGCAGTGCCTTGGCACTGGCTCAACACCGAGCCGAAAATCCAACCACAGTCTCCACTCCTTCCAAGACTTTTTACTGACGGCTGTCACATGGCCGATGCATATGAGATGTATACCATCCACCTGCCAGTACCTCTCACAGGCACATAGTCCCTCCTGACCCCACTGCCTTATCAGTTCAACCAAGAACCGAACCATTTTCATCACCACCCGTGTGTACTTATTGTAAGAAAGTAGGGCATTTAGAAACAGTGTAAAGCTAAATGGGAAGCCATGTCAAAGCCTCCGCTAACCTGAACTTCCAGCCTACCCAAACAGTAACTGCTCCTCATAGGGATTATAGTAAAGTTTATTGTCACTCATGTAGGCAGTACATTGTACCAATTTTAAGGATTATCCTGGAAAGACAACTCCAGCAGTTATTACTCTAGTGGTCACTCATTCAACCTCTTTAGGACCTCCCAGCTACTGGCCTTATTTATGTTGCACCTCCTCGAGGTGGTTATAGCACTCAACAGGTCTCGGCTTTTGAAGACACTATGGGGCCATTACAAAAGAAAACAAGCCTGTAACTATTGTAGGCATAGATAATTGGAGGCTAACACTCCTGACAGTCCGATTGAGGTCACTAGAGCCCATAGAAGTAGAATCTGTATGCTTGGAGTAGCAAGTAAAATTCCTGGAGGCTATGACCTCCTAGGACAGGACCCCTCTTTCCAGCCCCATTCCAGGACTCCTGTGAGTCCTGTCCCCTGCAAATCTTCGTCAGGTGCTGATGTTCATTCTGGCCCTGCTGTTGAGCCGCAGTCAGTGGCTACACCTGGCCTGTGGAGTGCTCCACCCATTTCGATGGCTGAGCCCACACCTGAGGCAGATTCTGGTTCCTTGCAAATTTTACAAACTGGGATGTCTAGCACTCTTTGCCCCAAGGCCGCTGATGTCTCCTTGCCACATCCAGTGCCTGAGCCTGCCTTTGTGCCAGCGCACCATGCCAATCTCCCTTCAGGAGATCCCAATCCTGCCCCCATCTCATCTACCAACCTGGCACAGCTACCAGTGTCCGGGCAAGAGACAGCCTGAAGTTAAGTAGGACCTTTTCCGGATTCCCCTAACCACAGCGGAAACTTGTCCTCTAGCGCAGTCTCCCAACCCGTGTCTGAGTTGGTCCTTGTAACCTGCAAGCCACTCGCACCCACAGCAACCTCTTCACCATGCTCACCTATAGTTACTCCAGGTCTAAGTCCCGAACGTAATCCTGTTGAAGGCCCCAACCTAGCCCCAGAGCCCTCTCAGTGTCCTCTGGAGACACCTACCCAGATTCCAGTTAGGAATCCTCATCCTAGAACTGAAAAAAAATCAAGGAGGAAGAGGTGTGAGGGGCATAGAAGGCCCAGGTAGCCTTATCAGAGCCACTGAGCTCTCATGGCACTCGTGTCTATATAATACAGCGCCTTCTTAATAGAGCAGTCCTAGCCCTTGAACCAGAAAGGATGTCTAGGGTTGTCTCCTACCTTAATCAGTATTGTTGTATAAAAATTAAGTATAATACGTTACAGCTGTTCTTTAGCCCCAACAAGCCGAAGAGCATTTCCTAGCCATCTCAGCATGTCTGTTGAATTTAGTTTACATCTTGTTGCATTTTAAATTATTGTATTTGTTAGCATGTATAAGAGTACCTAGCTCCTGGGCATCTCAATATTATTGCCTGTATTTAGGTCATTATCATTTGATACAGTGCTGTGTATCATCAGTAGTAGTGTTCAACTAGAATCCTAAATTATGCTAAGATCACATATTGACTGTTGTCAGAGACAGCCCAGTTAAATATCCACAGATGCCCCTAACTTAAGTGTTAGGGACATCAAGTTGAGTAAGCTAGTAAGCTCACTCCTCCTCCTGGGATAAGTTAGGGTTATATCCTCTTAGACTATTTCCATTTGCATGGACAAGACACATTAGGGGGAAGTACTTAACATGACTGATACAAGCGGCTTGCTAGTGCAAGACCTTCATGAATGAAAGGGAGGGGAATGTCTGCTTAAAGGGGGAGCTTTTACAGTTTTATGCCGCTGGATCGCTAACTCATAGAGTTAAAGGGAAAATACCAGACAGCAGGGGTGTATGTAGACGCACAAGAGTTGTAGTGACAGGGTAGAATTTAGGAATGGCCAAGCAGCCCTCTTCAAGGGTTGGGTCCATAATGCCTCTCCAGGGAAAGCACCTGGAGAAGTCCCTGCTTCCTCTGTCTAGAACCAACCTAAGATTTAATTATACCCCAACTACTACTTCCACATTTTACTGGCAGAAGACCATTTCTCTAATCCACAGGTCATAGCCAGCAACATCACCTGGAGCCAAGCCCCAAGCAGCATCCAAGGTTTGCCACCACAGTGAAGCACTGTCCATCTGAGTATCGAACCGCTGGCAGGCGGAAAATCATTTTCACTCATACTGGATCTATAGTGACCCCATTACCAGACACCGCCCAAGGGAAGCTTTGATCTCACCCATGTACAGTTATATGTGCAAGCAGTACCAGGAAGCAAACATGGTATGTCCCCGGAAGGAAAATGGTTAGACTGTACTTTTCTTAGACTTATTTTTATCATCTCTCTCGCATTTCACCACTCAAGTAAATTCTTTGTCCCTTCGATTTAAACAGTGAACTTGTTATATCCAAGGTGTAATTCTCTGAACAGTGCATAAAGTGACTCATGCCCCTTGCCAATTTGTGCATTAATTCATTCCTAAAGAGATAGTATTTCACTAGTAGTCTTATCTGGAATTATTTCACTCCCAGGAGTGTTATCAGTGCAAGTCACTTACGTATCCATTCCTCTGTGTTCCTGATTGCCTGAATAATCCGCCCGTACCGTGGCTGATATCACTGCATTGTCGACTGGCTTATGGACCACTTGCAAATGGTCATTTACAGATGGGTTAATTACTAACTCAGTGGATTACTGCTGTGTTCTTTTTTCACTTGTTTATTCAGTGAGATTTGTCCATCATTCACACTATTAAATTTACCATGTTGCGTGTGTAAAGTAAACTAGTGTTAAGAAACATATTCTCACTTGGCGACCTTCCAATTATTAATTCTTTCAATTATTGTTTGTGTTCTTATGAGGGGTTTTTGTAAGGCTAAGATTAGTAGAGTAAAGTAAAAGTGCAGTCACCCCCTCTTAATCATATATATAGATATATATATAGATATATATATATATATATATATATATATATATATATATATATATATATATATATATATATATACATACATACATACATATATATATGTACGTATGTGTATGTGTTGTGTTTGTGCATAAGTGTATAAAGCTGTCAAACACATGAAAAAAAGATAGGTGTAATTGAAAGCATTCGTGTTGTTACTTATCAACAGGGAGTCAGTAAATGAATGTGAAAATTCTATCTTTTTTTTTTTCTTTTTTTTTTACTGATCCCTCATTCGCTTTGAGCATTTTGCCCTTTGTTAAAAGCCTGCGCTTCGTAAAATGATTATTATGAAGATAAAAATTCAGCTTTTACAGGATTGTCCCTCCTTGTAACTTTTGAAGTTATTCTAACAACCCTTGTGATAATGATTTGAAGTTAGATAAATTCAGTGATGCTTAATTTTTGAACTCTGTTGTTGTTGGTTGTCGGTTCTTCGAAGACACACAAAAGATCCTTTTTGGTTAATACTTGACTTGCCTACAGGACACTCTCTCTCTCTCTCTCTCTCTCTCTCTCTCTCTCTCTCTCTCTCTCTCTCTCTCTCTCTCTCTCTCGTTTTACTATTTAATCTGCTGTTGCTGCCGCTTCTATGTTCTCTCTCTCTCTCTCTCTCTCTCTCTCTCTCTCTCTCTCTCTCTCTCTCTCTCACACACACACACACACACACAGTGTGTTTATGTTATTATAATTTCAACGTGATCGTCTCATTCTTTCCTTCCTCAGACTATGAGAGACTTGACTTTAGAACTGCAAGTTCTGAAACCATTCCAAGGAAACAGATACACTTCTGTCGGAATACATGACAGAAATAAAACGCAATTTACTTCGTTTTAGCGTTTCTGGTTCTTACTTTTGATGCTGAGCTAACAATTATGTTGCTTTGGATTTTTCTCTTCGTAAATATTTCTTTTTCTTTCGTGGGATAGAAAACTTTTCCCCAGTAATGTTTTTATCTCTAAAAAACTTGGAATGCTCCCGCATGTAAATTATTCATAAGCTAACCTGCCATATATTTTCTTATTTTCTTATCATTTTGTGCAAAAGAAAAAATTATCACGTAAAAATACAAATGGTTTAGAAAGTAGGACGTATTACTGACGTTCATTCTTATTAATAAATGCTGCACGTTGACTGTGATCATGAATGCTACAATAAGTGATTATGAAGAAAGCAAAATATAAATCAGAGGTGAAAGAAAAATCATATGAATGACGAGAGAATAAAATGTCTGAAGAATGGAAACAAATTGAGATCGAAAAAAAGCAGTAGCCTAGTAAAAAGAATTTGCTGTTTAAAATTTATCATCAAAGTCGTTCAAGACAAGTAATGGCAGTAAAATTTTATAGCGGGAAGTTAGTTCCGATACAAGAGGCAAAAACTAGATAGATAGATAGATAGATAGATAGATAGATAGATAGATAGATAGAGGACATGATTCAATGACGAGCACTGAAGTATCTTTTTCTTCCGCAAAGTTTAATTAAGAAATCTGGTTACGGAATATTTACTGTTATGTGCGAATATAAAATATCTTCAATATACAAACTTTATTGTCAGTTTTTATGAGCATGAATTCTCCTTCAATATTCATTGATAACGGTGTGTCATGAGGCTGGATTGCTTCATAATCGGTTCACTCAAGTATCCAGCACTTTTCGCAATAATCTCGAAATATAAGGTTTAAAAAAAGATTGCACAAGACGATAAAAGACGCTTTTTTCTATAAATCCAATAAAGAAGCATAACATAAAAAAAATATTCAGTGAAGAGTTCGTAGCATTATTAAAAATGCAGGTATCGGTTGAAAGGTATAATAAAAAATCCGTCTCTTCTTATGACGCCCGATACTTTTTGGAAACGAAAAGGCAATATCATCGGGTGGGCATCAGTATTCCCTTAAAATCAATTCGAGGCTTCCCCATAAATAAGCATGTGGTTTTTCTTCAGATAATTCTTGTGATCAAAACCCAGAAGACGCACTTAACGAATCGGGAAAGGAAAAATGATCATAGCGCATGGATATTAGTTTTATTTAGGAAAGAGAAAATCATATTTTCTAAAAATTTCTTCTCTATGCCTAAAGATTAAGAAAAAGAAACTTGAAGATGACGAGTAGCTCTTTCCTTAGAATCTATTCCCTCATTAAGCGAAAGAAGAGTTTTCGTTCCGAATTTCAAATTTCCTGATCGATAAACTTCATTTTGTTATTTATCTGGTTATTTCCTCAATTCTATCATATTCACAAACTGACAACGTCAATTTATAATACCAAAAGCACAAATGCAAGAAGACAAGGTTGAAAAGGATAATCGAAAGGTTTTTAGGGATAATAAAAAGAGCAATAAAAAACAATAAAAAAGTGCAATTAAGTACTTCGGAAATTTATGCACAATACACAAGACACCACCAAACCACAAAACTGTCCAAAGTTCTGCGAAGAAAAGATCATATATATAAAAAAGATAGGGCGATGCTGTACAATCCAAGAACATAATTATCTGAAAGGGAATTTCCTATGATATATAATGTATAAAAAAATATCCGTCCAAAAACTAGAACACGGACAATAAGAAAATGCTTTGGGAAAAGCTACGACCCTAAAGAAAGTAGGATAATATTAGAAAGTAGGATAACATTAATGTGAAAACCAGTCAGTAGAAGGATTAGCTGCACACTCAGGATGAAAAGCGGTATTTATCGACTCCACCTAGTCATCATATCTTGTGGGAGAAGATGTGTAATTTGTAGAAGTGAAAATAAAGAGAGGAAAGAACAAAGGGAGAAATGAAATATACTAGGCAATAATGGAAAGATAAGAGTATAAAGAGCGGGAAAAGAATAAAAGACAAATCATGTCACAGAGACAACATAACATATACAGGCAAAGAAAAGGCACGAGAAAGGTTGAAGAACAAGGTCGAATCCTTTGTGGAAAAGTAAAGAGGGCAAAAAGGAAACTGATTTTTTCATCCATTTGTTCCAAGCGATGGAAAGAGACGACATTTCTGATAAAGTGGAGAGAGAGAGAGAGAGAGAGAGAGAGAGAGAGAGAGAGAGAGAGAGAGAGAGAGAGAGAGAGAGAGAGAAGTTATAAGTATACCTTAGTTTAACCAGACCACCGAGCTGATTAACAGCTCTCCTAGGGCTGGCCCGAAGGATTAGACTTATTTTACGTGGCTAAGAACCATGTGGTTACCTAGCAACGGGACCTACAGCTTATTGTGGAATCCGAACCACATTGTAGCGAGAAATGAACTTCTATCACCAGAAATAAATTCCCCCTAAATCTTCATTGGCCGGTCGGAGAATCGAACGCGGGCCCCAGCAGAGTGCTAGCCGAGAACGGTACCGACCCGTCCAACGAGAAACTAGAGAGAGAGAGAGAGAGAGAGAGAGAGAGAGAGAGAGAGAGAGAGAGAGTTTACAAGATCGATGAGAAGGGGACGCACGATCTAACGATTTTTTATTTTTCCTTTTGATGAACGTCTAAGAAGATATATAATGCCGTTAAAGCATAAAGAAGGCGGCATTTATCTTGGGGAATTGAATATTACCTCTCTCTCTCTTTCTCTCTCTCTCTCTCTCTCTCTCTCTCTCTCTCTCTCTCTCTCTCTCTCTCTCTCTCTCTCTCTCTCTCTCGCCTTCATAATCCCAATTACTCCTCAGTTTTTCTTTCCACTCTTGTGAAAACTTTTGCCTAGCATCATAATCAAATGTTATAAGCAGCACTGTAGCATGAAGCTGGATGAAGAAGTTTGGAGGCGAAAGTTGCGTAACGAGAATTCGAAGTTAATGATCTTGCCAAGTTATGAAGGAGCCGACTGCTCTGCCCCAAGCTTTGTCGAGTGGTTAACGAGCAGAAGTTTCATCATGATTCTCCAGGCTGTACATCTCCAGTACTGTGTTATCTTTTCTTCAAAGCCTCCCTGTGCCTGTCTAATTTCATGTTATTATTCTTTGCACTTTGATGGTGATTAGAGAATAGAGAGCTCTTTGTAAAAACTCATTCCTTGCCGAAAATGACAAGACATTTAAATAACAGGAAATAAATGACTTTTGGTGAGCTGGGATGACAGCTTGCAAAGAGAAGAATGAAATAGTTACGCGGACCGGGCCTTGGAATTTCATTATCCTCATCATCTTTACCATTGCTATTTTTACCATAGCTGTGTTGGTTTTGGGAGTGATTAAGCGTTTTTCACGAAAACTTCAATATTCCTATCGAAGCAGTTGCTGTTCATTCGACTGTGGAACTGTATTGTTCTGTTTAAGTGGTAAATCGTTATTTTAAATCTGCATCATTGAATTACCGAAAAGGGCTTCAACCTAAAATAGACATTATGGGCCACCTGTGCTCTATGACTAGAGAATTCATAAACCTAAGTAAAAAAAAAAATATTTAAGCAAAATTTTAAAAGGCAAAATCTTAATTTTTTCTATAACATAAATGCCGGGTGGCCTATTTATTCTGGCGCCTTTCATTTACCTATAGCTTTAATATCATTTGACTGGTTGGGATAAAATTACTGTTTTTAGTATGTAAGATCCTGCGCAGGCCCCTCCCACTTACTTAAGTAACTTGTAATCATTTGGAAGTAAATTACTAGCAAACTTTAGTGATGAAAGAAAAATTGGTAAGTTTGCCGTTTAACAATAAGTTTCTCATTTTCTAATTTGACAAGAATTTTAAGAATATCACTTTGAAACCGTAATTAAGATATATTCGGAGAAAGAGAAAAACATGAATCAAAGATATTGAATGTTGCGAAATAGCTGTTGGAAAAGTGCCCCATTCGAATACCATTATTTACTTAAACTTTATCACAATGAATTTGTATCGTAAGTTATCTAGTATCTGTGTTTGGCTTGTGGTCTGATGTACAAAGAATTTCCATGCATAGCAGCCTTGAAACGTTCGATATTTATTTTTGTTTTATTGTATTGTTGTACAAATGAGTTTGATCGCTCGTGTGTGATTTGTGGAGTTTGTCGTGTGTGTGTGAAATTTGCTGTAGTTGGTTGCATGATTGTTGAGTGAAAGACGCTGGGAAGCCGTGAACTGGACCCCGTCACGGGTGTTGAGGACAGTTCCATGTCTGTCGCCACCAGGATTGTTTTGTGTCGCTGATTGTAAACAGACCTGTTTGGGAAAGACTTTGGTAGGGTGTCCTGTGGATTTGGAACTATCAACCAACGCAGTGAAGTGAATCTACAGTGTGTGCCCCTTGAGTCTTAGGAACAGTGTGTTGAGATTTATTAAATTTTTTTGCGTACATGAACCACTTCTCAAATTTGCATCTGAGGAACTTTCCAGAATGAAGGAAAGTTCTATCCCCTTTGAACTCTTTGTTCTGATGAAACCCACATTCATTTGGCCATATGCGTTAATCAGTACAACCATTTTCACTTATTAAATTCGCATGCTTGGCTCTTCTGTAACCATAAAACACATGCCCTGAATTTGATATTTAAATTTATATAGAAAAATGCATGTACTTATAAAATCATACTTTTTTTTTTTACCCATGTATAATGCAGAATCCGGTGAACGCAGGTGCTGCAGACCACAGCAGCCATACCGATTGTCAAATCTCCTGAACTTTGTGAGGCTAGCGGCGGCGCTGTTTAGCCTAACGCTTCGATGAATGTTTCTGCCCTTTGTGAGGCTACAGAAGTGAGCTGGGTGTTTGGGCAGAGTGCTGTCTTAGCGCCTGTTGTGAATGCTGGTAGCCTATCAGTGGGGATGTTGTATGTGAGTATAAGTGATTTGTGTGTAAATAAAACAGTTTGTTTAATGTGGATTTATTGTTTATAGAGCTAAGTATGCATTTTTTTTTTTTTTTTTTTTTTACAATAAACTGATGTAAGCCGTTTGTTTGCAGCAAATGTCTCTTTAAGTCACTGAAGCATTATAAGAAGTTGAGAATAATGAAACTGAGGCTTGAAGAGACTATTTTAGCCACCCACTAGTCAAGACATAATAGGCTCCCTCCTGCTGACGATTGCGCTTGTTGATCTGCGGGATGCTAATACGTTAAATACTGGTCCCCCAGAGAGCAGGAGGTTTGACAATTCGGTAAGACTGCTGTGGGATGCAGCACCTGCGTTCACTGCAGTCTACATTATAAATGGGTAAAGAAAAAAAAAATCGATTTTATAAGTCCATGCATTTTTCTGTATAAATTTAAACATCAAATCCAGGGCATAAGTTTTATGGTTACAGAAAGAGCCAAGCATGTGAATTTAATAAGTGAAAATGGTTGCATTGATTAACGCATATGGCCAGATGAATGTGGGTTTCATCAGAACAAAGAGTTCAAAAGGCATAGAACTTTCCAACATTCTGTAGTTCCTCAGATGCAAATCTGAGAAGTGGTTCATGTACACAATTACGAAACAGTCATTTTAGCAACCAGTTATTTCATGCAAAGTTTCCTTCGATTTTTCTCTTTTCATTTCTAAAACATTCTTTCTACCCATTTAACTGATGACTGCGAATGATAAGTAAAGGCCGCCACTAACTTTCAGGTATACCTGCGCAGGTTTGCCTGAACAGCCGGCCTGTGTAGGCATACCCTCATCACTAATGATACAATTCATTGTTTGTTTTCATTTCTAAGTGGACATATATAGTCCTAATATTGTTTTTCTCTGTTCCATTTTAAGAATGACTTCCTTATGATATGTTGCGACGAGTGAACATCCATAGTTTACTATTGTTTTTCTTTGTTTCATTTGTGTGTTGATTAAACTCATTTAATTTCAAAATTGGCTTACATCGGATGTGGCCAATGAATAAACATACATAGTCTAATATTGTTTTATGTTTTTCGTCAGAAAGTAGAATATTTTTTTGTTCTTATTTTAAAATGAATTACC
>JANJGK010006207.1:0-39112 GCA_039081455.1 Macrobrachium rosenbergii
AGTCTCCTGTTGCATGACTAAAAGTGAACGAATAGTGAATCTCATGTTGCATGACTAATACTAAATTAATAGTGAATTTCCAGATGCCAGACTAATAGTGAACTAACAGTGAATCTCTTGTTGCATTACTAATGGTGAACTAATAGTGAATTTCCTGTTGCATGACTAATAGTGAATCTCTGTTACATGACTAATAGTGAACTAATAGTGAATTTCCTGCTGTATGACTAATAGCGAACTAATAATGAATCTCCTGTTGCATGACTAATTGTAGCTAACAGTGAATTTCATTGTTGTATGACTAATAGTGAACTAATAGTGAATCTCCTGTACATGACTAATAGTGAACTAATAGTGAATATCTTTTTCATAATTAATGGTGAATCCCCTGTTACATGACTAATAGTGAACTAATAGTGAATTTCATATTCCATGACAAATAGTGAACTAATAGTGACTCTCCCTGTTGCATGACTAATAGTGAACTAATAGTGAATCTCCTATTGCATGATTAATAGTGAACTAATAGTGAATTTCATATTGCATGACTAATAGTGAATCTCTTGTTGCATGACTAATAGTGAACTAATAGTGAATATCCCATTGCATGAATAATAATGAACTAATAGTGAATCTCCTGTTGCACAACTAATAGCGAACTAATAGTGAATTTCCTTTTGCATGACTAATAGTGAACTAATAGTGAATCTCCTATTGCATGACTAATAGTGAACTTATAGTGAATCTCCTGTTGCATGACTAATTGTTAACTAATAGTGAATATCCTATTGTCAAAACTAATAGTGAACTAATAGTGAATTTCCTGTTGCATGACTAATAGTGAACTAATAGTGAATCTCCTCTTGCATGGACTAATGCTGAACTAATAGTGAATTTTCCTGTTGCATGACTAATACTGAACTAATAGTGAATCTCCTGTCAGATGATGAATAGTGACCTAATAGTGAATTTTCCTGTTGCATGATTAATACTGAACTAATACTGAATCTCCTGTTGCATGACAAATAGTGGACTAATAGTGAATCTCCTGTTACATTGACAAATAGTGAACTAATAGTGAATTTTTCTGTTGTATAACTAATACTGAACTAATAGTGTATCTCCTGTTGCATGATGAATAGTGAACTAATAATGAATACTCCTGTTGCATTACTAATAGTGGTCCTAATAGTGAATATCCTGTTGCATGACTAATAGTGGTCTACTAGTGAATCTCCTGTAGTGTGACTGATACTGACCAACAGTGACTCATATTCCATGACTAATAGTGAAACTAATAGTGACTCATATTCCATGACTAATAGTGAACTAACAGTGACTCATATTCCATGACTAATACTGAACTAACAGTGACTCATATCCATGACTAATAGTGAACTAATAGTGAATCTCCTCTTGCATAACTAATACTGAACTCATAGAAAAATAGATGAATTAAAAACAAGTATAAATAAACGTATTTAAGTAAAACATTAAAATACTAAAATGATAAAAGAACCCAAAATTGTAGAGAGAGAGAGAGAGAGAGAGAGAGAGAGAGAGAGAGAGAGAGAGAGAGAGAGAGAGAGAGAGAGAGAGAGAGATAATAACAATACACCTTTCTCTGTCGATTGCAAAGTTGATTGAATGCAAAGGGTCAAGCAAGAAAGCAATAATGCCTTCCACAAGCACAGACAACTCGAGATGAAAGGTAACATTAGTAAGTAACCATTTTGACATGGGGCAGCTGAACTGCAATGTGCTACCATTGCACTGTCGAGTAAATTCATTGTAACGGTAGATCACAAACTGCTCATGCAAGACGTCGCAGGACCTTGCTATTTAGCTTCAAATTGTCTTTCACTGTCAACTTTTGAATGGTACTTCCATAGTTCTGTCACCATACTTCTGACAAGGTGTTTCACAATATACCACTAGCACAGCAGATTCATGTGATTCCCAGCTGTGAGTAGCCCCATCAAAATCAGCCCAAAGTATCATTAGCCCCCTTCCTTACATCATTTAAACTCCAGTCAGGCACAGGAAACAGGTACATGACCTCTTCAACCTGGCTGAACAATGCTTTTCAGGGTCCACAAATCAATTTCATTATTTATATTTCTATAGATATTGATGAGACGTCTGTCTCCTGACCCAACATTCCTAGAGCAGTATAATCACTGTAATCTAATACCAATTTCCAGCACAAGGACTCAACCCAACACACTTATTCTCTCAAGAATACAAGATTCCAGTATGTATATGCTGACTACTGAGTTTCCATTACAAACATTTTAATTAACTGTAGGTAACTGATAGAACGGATACATTTTAAGATTCTCTACAGTCAAGAGACCCTCTGACGTTGCAAAAATAGTCACTGCTGACTTATATCAAGTCATTTTCCCATTTGGAATCCCATGCAAGCTCACCTCGATGCTCAGAATGAACTGGAAATGATGAAGAAGTCTCTGTAGACATCAAACAGACCTCACTCTTGTCACCATGATGACGCATTCAGCAAAAATGACAAAGGAATCAGAAGGATTGGTTAACATGCAGGATAAGGTACAAAGGGGAGAACATTTCTATGAAGGAAATCTACTAGAAAGGCATATGTTGCAGTTAATATCACACCTGGAACTTTCCAGTTGTGGGAACCACGACTAGGTTACTGTCCCCAGTTAAGGAACCCCTGCATACCAGTATTTATCTAACCAAATTGCCTTTCTAGCAACAGAGAACAATTGTGAATACCTAAATCAAGTACTTTCAATGCTTGTGAATATAAAAAAAACTAGCATCTACGTAAGGGCTTAATGTCTAAGGCTGTCTACATCAATTTAGACACCCAAGTAAGCTTTTATGCAGCTGACAAACTTTCCAGTGTTCATTTGCACAATGATTATTGTTAAACAGTGCATTATAAACAAATTGCACTGTTTCTACACATCAGTGGGGGTATGTACTGTGTAATTCTTAAAAAAGTGTATTTGTTAAACAATTTAAAGAGACTTTATCTCATAAGTGTTTTTTTTTTACAGAATTTAAAGATTTGAGTGAATAAATTTCATAATTTATCATAATAGTTTCCTGTTTACTTATTAAATTTGTATCTTTGCTAAGTGATTGGGTTCACAAGTTCTGGTTGAAAAGCCTTCAAGAGACAGTGAGCAAGCAAGCAAGCAACACACAGACATATATATAAAACACTCATAAAAAAAAGTCAAACTTTGCAATAAGAAACCTTGACAATAGTTCACCCTTCAGTGAACTGATGTTGACATAAACGACATAATTATCTCTGGCACTCTCCCCCAGCTTACGTTTCCCCATATTTCTATTATACTGTAAGGCTTTGAAGAGGCAAACCTACTATACTGATTGAGTCTCTAAGGACTGCACTGGTCAATCCTTCAGGTAATCCTCCACACATCCCCTCTCTTAGTCACTGATCTGAACAGATTTCCCTGGGCCTCTGATTGTCCCCCTAATCCCTAAACAGTCACAGACACACACAGAAAACACACACATCCACAAAGCAACCGACTTTTGAACTTGAGACGCCCTCAGAAACTTACTCTGCCAACTGGCTCTGATTATTCCCCTGCCCTCGACCTTCCAGCTTTTCCAGGAGTTCCTCTGGTCTGGAAGCACCCACCGGGAGATTCTGGAATGGAAGAAAGAGAAACATTAGCTCCAAGTCAAGAAAAGTACAGAAGCACAGAGAGAGATTTGTGGCTTATTTCTATTTATATTTGCTGTCATAGTTTCAGCCTGATATTTTATTGGGTAACAGACACACACAGACCACAGACAAGATGGAGTTAATCCCTTTAACAATAACAGGACCTGATCTACCCTACTGCAGAGCAATTAGGGAACTAACCATTTGCTATGTCAGTGTACAAAACTGCAAAAACAAATAAATAAATACATATCTTCCGATAATTTATCAAAAGTCTGGAGATCATTTTACTAAAGACATGAGGAGGCAGATGCAGAATTATTATTATTATTATTATTATTATTATTATTATTATTATTATTATTATTATTATTATTATATTATTATTATTATTATTATTATTATTATTATTATTATTATTATTAAGATGACAGCTCACTTTTCATATGGAATAAGCCTACAAGGACCAATGACTTGAAATTTGAGCTTCCAAAGAATATCGTGTTCCTTTGAAAAAGATAAATATATGTTAACCCCTGGAAGATGACAGAGAGAGAGAGAGAGAGAGAGAGGAGAGAGAGAGAGGAGAGAGAGAGAGAGGAGAGAGAGAGAGAGAGAGAGGAGAGGAGAGAGAGAGAGAGAGAGAGAGAAGAGAGAGAGAGAGAGAGAGAGAGAGAGAGAGAGAGAGAGAGAGAGAGAGAGAGAGAGAGAGAGAGAGAGAGAGAGAGATGATGTCAGTATATAAAACCACAAAAAATTAATAAATAAATAAATAAATACAAATCTTGCAGATAATTTACCAAAGCACAGTCTGGACATTATTTTTATGAAGACATGAGAAAGGTAGATGCAGAATATTATTATTATTATTATTATTATTATTATTATTATTATTATTATTATTATTATTATTATTATTATTATTATTATTATTATTATTGCTTACAGTGTGCACTAAAAATGTACACAGTATGCTATACTGGCACTGAACTAATAGTGAATCTCCTGTTGCATGACGAATAGTGAACTTATAGTGAATCTCCTGTTGCATGACTAATACTGAAATAATAGCGAATCTCTTATTCCAAGACTAATAGTGAACTAATAGTGAATATCTTGTTGCATGATGAATAGCGAACTAATAGTGAATCTCCTGTTGCATGAACAAATAGTGAACTAATAGCGAATATCCTCTTGCATGACTAATAGTGAACTAATAGTGAATCTCATATTACATAACTAATAGTGGACTAATAGTGAATCTCCTGTTGCATGACTAATAGTGAACTAAGAGTGAATTTCCTGTTGTATGAATGATACTGAACTAATAGTGAATCTCCTATTGTATGACTAATAGTGAATCTCCTGTTGCATGACTAATAGTGAATCTCCTGTTTTATATCTAATAGTGAATCTCCTGTTGCATGACTAATAGTGAACTAATAGTGAATTTCTTGTTGCATGATTAATAGTGAACTAATAGTGAATCTCATGTTGCATGGCTAATACTAAATTAATAGTGAATTTCCAGATGCCAGACTAATAGTGAACTAACAGTGAATCTCTTTTTGCATTACTAATGGTGAACTAATAGTGAATTTCCTGTTGCATGACTAATAGTGAATCTCTTGTTACATGACTAATAGTGAACTAATAGTGAATTTCCTGTTGTATGGACTAATAGTGAACTAATAATGAATCCCCTGTTGCATGACTAATTGTAAGCTAATAGTGAATTTCCTGTTGTATGACTAATAGTGAACTAATAGTGAATCTCCTGTTACATGACTAATAGTGAACTAATAGTGAATATCTTTTTCAAATTAATAGTGAATCCCCTGTTGCATGACTAATAGTGAACTAATATTGAATTTCATATTCCATGACAAATAGGTGAACTAATAGTGACTCTCCTGTTGCATGACTAATAGTGAACTAATAGTGAATCTCCTGTTGCATGATTAATAATGAACTAATAGTGAATTTCCTATTGCATGACTAATAGTGAATCTCTTGTTGCATGACTAATAGTGAACTAATAGTGAATATCCCATTGCATGAATAATAATGAACTAATAGTGAATCTCCTGTTGCACAACTAATAGTGAATTTCTTTTTGCATGACTAATAGTGAACTAATAGTGAATCTCCTATTGCATGACTAATAGTCAACTTATAGTGGATCTCCTGTTGCATGACTAATTGTTAACTAATAGTGAATATCCTGTTGCAAAACTAATAGTGAACTAATAGTGAATTTCCTGTTGCATGACTAATAGTGAACTAATAGTGAATCTCCTCTTGCATGACTAATGCTGAACTAATAGTGAATTTTCCTGTTGTATAACTAATACTGAACTAATAGTGAGTCTCCTGTCAGATGATGAATAGTGACCTAATAGTGAATTTTCCTGTTGCATGACTAATACTGAACTAATAATGAATCTCCTGTTGCATGACAAATAGTGAACTAATAGTGAATCTCCAGTTACATGACAAATAGTGAACTAATAGTGAATTTTTCTGTTGTATAACTAATACTGAACTAATAGTGTATTTCCTGTTGCATGATGAATAGTGAACTAATAATGAATACTCCTGTTGCATTACTAATAGTGGTCTAATAGTGAATATCCTGTTGCATGACTAATAGTGGCCTACTAGTGAATCTCCTGTTGTGTGACTAATACTGAACTAACAGTGATTCATATTCCATGACTAATAGTGAACTAATAGTGACTCATATTCCATGACTAATAGTGAACTAAAAGTGACTCATATTCCATGACTAATACTGAACTAACAGTGACTCATATTCCATGACTAATAGTGAACTAATTGTGAATCTCCTCTTACATAACTAATACTGAACTCATGGAAAAATAGATGAATTACAAATATAAATAAAATGTATTAAGTAAAACATTAAAATATACTAAAATAATAAAAGAACCCAATATTGGAGAGAGAGAGAGAGAGAGAGAGAGAGAGAGAGAGAGAGAGAGAGAGAGAGAGGAGAGAGAGAGAGAGAGAGAGAGAGGGATAATAACAATACACCTTTCTCTGTCGATTGCAAAGTTGATTGAATGCAAAGGGTCAAGCAAGAAAGCAATAATGCTTCCACAAGCACAGACAACTCGAGATGAAAGGTAACATTAGTAAGTAACCATTTTGACATGGGCAGCTGAACTGCAATATGCTACCATTGCACTGTCGAGTAAATTCATTGTAACGGTAGATCACAAACTGCTCATGCAAGACGTCGCAGACCCTTGCTATTTAGCTTCAAATTGTCTTTCACTGTCAACTTTTGAATGGTACTTCCATAGTTCTGTCACCATACTTCTGACAAGTGTTTCACAATATCCCACTAGCACAGCAGATTCATGTGATTCCCAGCTGTGAGTAGCCCCATCAAAAATCAGCCCAAAGTATCATTAGCCCCCCTTCCTTACGTCATTTAAACTCCAGTCAGGCACAGGAAACAGGTACATGACCTCTTCAACCTGGCTGAACAATGCTTATCAGGGTCCACAAATCAATTCCATATTTATATTTCTATAGATATTGATGAGACGTCTGTCTCCTGGCCCAACATTCCTAGAGCAGTGTAATCACTGTAATCTAATACCAATTTCCAGCACAAGGACTCAACCCAACACACTTATTCTCTCAAGAATACAAGATTCCAGTGTGTATACGCTGACTACTGAGTTTCCATTACAAACATTTTAATTAACTGTAGGTAACTGATAGAACGGATACATTTTAAGATTCCTCTACAGTCAAGAGACCCTCTGATGTTGCAAAAATAGTCACTGCTGACTTATATCAAGTCATTTTCCCATTTGAATCACATGCAAGCTCACCTCGATGCTCAGAATGAACTGGAAATGATGAAGAAGTCTCTGTAGACATCAAACAGACCTCACTCTTGTCACCAATATGATGATGCATTCTGCAAAAACGACAAAGGAATCAGAAGGATTGGTTAACATGCAGGATAAGGCACAAAGGGAGAACATTTCTATAAAGGAAATCTACTAGAAAGGCATATGTTGCAGTTAATATCACACCTGGAAACTTTCCAGTTGTGAGAACCACGACTAGATTACTGTCCCCAGTTAAGGAACCCCTGCATACCAGTATTTATCTAACCAAATTGCCTTCCTAGCAACAGAGAACAATTGTGAATACCTAAATCAAGTACTTTCAATGCTTGTGAATATAAAAAAAAACTAGCATCTACCTAAGGGCTTAATGTCTAAGGCTGTCTACATCAATTTAGACACCCAAGTAAGCTTTTATGCAGCTGACAAACTTTCCAGTGTTCATTTGCACAATGATTATTGTTAAACAGTGCATTATAAACAAATTGCACTGTTTCTACACATCAGTGGGGGGTATGTACTGTGTAATTCTTAAAAAGTGTATTTGTTAAACAATTTAAAGAGACTTTATCTCATAAGTGTTTTTTTTTTTTAACAGAATTTAAAGATTTGAGTGAATAAATTTCATAATTTATCATAATAGTTTTCCTGTTTACTTATTAAATTTGTATCTTTGCTAAGTGATTGGGTTCACAGTTCTGGTTGAAAAGCCTTCAAGAGACAGTGAGCAAGCAAGCAAGCACACACAGACATATATATAAAACACTCATAAAAAAAAGTCAAACTTTGCAATAAGAAACCTTGACAATAGTTCACCCTTCAGTGAACTGATGTTGACATAAACGACATAATTATCTCTGGCACTCTCCCCCCAGCTTACGTTTCCCCATATTTCTATTATACTGTAAGGCTTTGAAGAGGCAAACCTACTATACTAATTGAGTCTCTAAGGACTGCACTGTCAATCCTTCAGGTAATCCTCCACACATCCCTCTCTTAGTCACTGATCTGAACAGGATTTCCCTGGCCTCTGATTGTCCCCCTAATCCCTAAACAGTCACAGACACACACAGAAAACACAGACATCCACAAAGCAACCGACTTTTGAACTTGAGACGCCCTCAGAAACTTACTCTGCCAACTGGCTCTGATTATTCCCCTGCCCTCGACCTTCCAGCTTTTCCAGGAGTTCCTCTGGTCTGGAAGCACCCACCGGGAGATTCTGGAATGGAAGAAGAGAAACATTAGCTCCAGTTCAAGAAAAGTACTAAAGCACAGAGAGAGATTTGTGGCTTATTTCTATTTATATTTGCTGTCATAGTTTCAGCCCTGACCTTTTATTAAGCAACTTACACACAGACACACACACACACATACTGCACCACACAGAAAAGATAGAGTTAATCCCTTTAACAATAACAGGACTGATCTACCCTACTGCAGAGCAATTAGGGAACTAACCATTTGCTATGTCAGTGTACAAAACTGCAAAAACAAATAAATAAATACATATCTTCCAATAATTTATCAAAAGTCTGGAGATCATTTTACTAAAGACATGAGGAAGGCAGATGCAGAATTATTATTATAATTATTATTATTATTATTATTATTATTATTATTATTATTATTATTATTATTATTATTATTATTATTAATATTATTATTATTATTAAGATGACAACTCCCTTTTCATATGGAATAAGCCTACAAGGACCAATGACTTGAAATTTGAGCTTCCAAAGAATATCGTGTTCATTTGAAAAAGATAAATATATGTTAACCCCTGGAAGATGACAGAGAGAGAGAGAGAGAGAGAGAGAGAGAGAGAGAGAGAGAGAGAGAGAGAGAGAGAGAGAGAGAGATGATGATGTCAGTATATAAAACCACAAAAAATTAATAAATAAATAAATACAAATCTTGCAGATAATTTACCAAAGCACAGTTTGGACATCATTTTAATGAAGACATGAGGAAGGCAGATGCAGAATATTATTATATTATTATTATTATTATTATTATTATTATTATTATTATTATTATTATTATTATTATTATTATTATTATTATTATTATCATCATTATTATTATTCAAGCTTCCAAACAATATGGTGTCCATTTAAAAGAAATTATAGAATGTAATAGGAAATACAGAGAGGTCAGTTATGTACAATTCGAATAACACAGGGAACATTTTCCGATAACTCTCACTTCAGGGAAGTTTTTGCAACTGGAAATCAGACAACGAATCAAGGATTACTTCACACTGGATCCACTAACCATTTTTTTTTTTTTGGCACTTTGTGGGGTCAATTAACACCATTTCCCTGGGCCTATTTGACTCGCCTCCCCAAAAACTTCGAGTCTGGGCACTTTGAGTTTAATGATCACTGGAAAATTGGACGAACCACAAGGAATGTGATATTGGAAAACTGCCTATTTATATTGATCACCTTTCTATTAAGACCATTTCATATTTGAATCAAATCCATGAATGTTTATACATTATATAAATGTATTTATCTTATATAATGCTCGTGAAGATTTTAACAGGAAAATCTATCATTTCAATAGACTTTTTAAAGAAGGCACCAACACAGTCAGTCAATAAGTTCCTGTGGCCACCCTCAGGTGATAACACTGGGCTTCAGCAACTGATGTGGCACTCCCAGGTGCAACAAATGTCTGTCCTGTGCCAGTTCCCTCAGGTCAACCAGACATTCCCCTTTTGGTCACTGATCCCAGCAATGTTTCCAAAGTTCTGTGGCCACACCCAACACTCTACCCCTTCACATACACACATACACACACACGCACAGACACAACTTAGTACTTGAGACCCCCTCAGGAACTTACCGTGCCAAATGGATTTGATTCTTCTGCCGGCTGGTGCCCTCCAGTCTGGAGACTTTGTCTGGTCTGGGGACCTACCCACAAACAGATTCTGGAATGCAAAAAGGGCAACATTAGCTGCAGTGCAAGAAATGTGCTGAAATGTAATTGACACATTTTACAGGACAAAACACACATTAGCTTCACATTATACTTCCACACCTAAAATACACATACACACATTCCCAAGACACAAGATAAAATACAGAAATATACACTAACTTGACCAGTACAGCTTTTACAGAATAGAACACCAGAGTATTTAGAGTGTATATTAGATTGATAGCTAATATACAGAATACATTTCCTTCAAAAACTTTGGATTTTGTCAAGATTTTACGTAATGACCCCATTTTGTTTCCTTTAACTTCAAACTGAAGTTAACAAGTTAATCCTTTTCAAAAAGGATTCATTGCAATCCCAGCATCCCTGTCACAATAATTTTCATATAAAGCCAAAATATATAATAAAAAGTATATAATAAAAAAAGAACAAATGAATACACTCAAAGAAAGGCAAAGGTGATATGAATGACTGTGATTTTGTGTAACTGCTCTCTCTCTCTCTCTCTCTCTCTCTCTCTCTCTCTCTCTCTCTCTCTCTCTCTCTCTCTCTCTCTCTCTCTCTCTCTCTCTCTCCTATTATAGTCAGGAAACAGTGCAAAGATGAATATAAACAAATTTAAGGACCTAGGAAATATGAAACTGGGCTAAACATGGACACCTGTTCTCATGAGAAAAGAGAGAGAGAGAGAGAGAGAGAGAGAGAGAGACAGATGATGATGTCAGTATATAAAAATACAAAAAAAATAATAAACAAATAAATACAAATCTTGCAGATAATTTACCAAAACACAGTCTGAACATCATTTTAATGAAGACATGAGGAAGGCAGATGCAGATTATTATTATTATTATTATTATTATTATTATTATTATTATTATTATTATTATTATTATTATTATTGCTTACAGTGTGCCCTAAAAATGTACACAGTATGCTATACTGGCACTGAACTAATAGTGAATCTCCTGTTGCATGACTAATACTGAAATAATAGTGAATCTCATATTTCAAGACTAATAGTGAACTAATAGTGAATATCGTTGCATGATGAATAGCGAACTAATAGTGAATCTCCTCTTGCATGACTAATAGTGAACTAATAGTGAATCTCATATTACATGATTAATAGTGGACTAATAGTGAATCTCCTGTTGCATGACTAATAGTGAACTAACAGTGAATTTCCTGTTGTATGAATGATAGTGAACTAATAGTGAATCTCCTATTGTATGACTAATAGTGAATCTCCTGTTGCATAACTAATACTGAACTAATAGTGAATCTCCTTTTTCATAACTAATAGTGAACTAATAGTGAATTTCCTGTTGGATAATGAATACTGAATAAAATAGTGAATTTCCTGTTGCATGCCTAATAGTGAATTAATAGTGAATCGTCTATTGCTTGGCTAATAGGGAACTAATAGTGAATTTCCTAGTGTATGACTAATAGTGAACTAACAGTGAATCTCCTGTTTCATAACTAATAGTGAATCTCCTGTTGCATGACAAATACTGAACCAATAGTGAATCTCCTGCTGCATGACTAATAGTGAACTAATAGTGAATTTCATGTTGCATGACTAATAGTGAACTACTAGTGAATCTCCTGTTTCATGACTAATGGTGAATCTCCTGTTGCATGACTAATAGTGAATCTCCTGTTTTATATCTAATAGTGAATCTCCTGTTACATGACTAATAGTGAACTAATAGTGAATTTCCTGTTGCGTGACTAATAGTGAACTAACGGTGAACCTTCTTTGGCACGACTGATAGTGAACTAAGTGAATCTCCTTTTTCATAACTAATAGTGAATCTCCTTTTGCATGACTAACAATTTATTGTGAATTTCCTGTTCCATGACTAATAGTGAACTAATAGTGAATTTCTTGTTGCATGATTAATAGTGAACTAATAGTAAACCTCCTGTTGCATGACGAATAGTGAACTAATATTAAATCTCATATTGCATGACTAATAATAAACTAATAGTGAGTCTCCTGTTGCATGACTAAAAGTGAACTAATAGTGAATCTCATGTTGCATGACTAATACTAAATTAATAGTGAATTTCCAGATGCCAGACTAATAGTGAACTAACAGTGAATCTCTTGTTGCATTACTAATGGTGAACTAATAGTGAATTTCCTGTTGCATGACTAATAGTGAATCTCTTGTTACATGACTAATAGTGAACTAATAGTGAATTTCCTGTTGTATGACTAATAGTGAACTAATAATGAATCTCCTGTTGCATGACTAATTGTAAGCTAATAGTGAATTTCATGTTGTATGACTAATAGTGAACTAATAGTGAATCTCCTGTTACATGACTAATAGTGAACTAATAGTGAATATCTTTTTCATAATTAATGGTGAATCCCCTGTTGCATGACTAATAGTGAACTAATAGTGAATTTCATATTCCATGACAAATAGTGAACTAATAGTGACTCTCCTGTTGCATGACTAATAGTGAACTAATAGTGAATCTCCTGTTGCATGATTAATAGTGAACTAATAGTGAATTTCCTATTGCATGACTAATAGTGAATCTCTTGTTGCATGACTAATAGTGAACTAATAGTGAATATCCCATTGCATGAATAATAATGAACTAATAGTGAATCTCCTGTTGCACAACTAATAGCGAACTAATGGTGAATTTCCTTTTGCATGACTAATAGTGAACTAATAGTGAATCTCCTATTACATGACTAATAGTGAACTTATAGTGAATCTCCTGTTGCATGACTAATTATTAACTAATAGTGAATATCCTGTTGCAAAACTAATAGTGAACTAATAGTGAATTTCCTGTTGCATGACTAATAGTGAACTAATAGTGAATCTCCTCTTGCATGACTAATGCTGAACTAATAGTGAATTTTCCTGTTGCATAACTAATACTGAACTAATAGTGAATCTCCTGTCAGATGATGAATAGTGACCTAATAGTGAATTTTCCTGTTGCATGATTAATACTGAACTAATACTGAATCTCCTGTTGCATGACAAATAGTGGACTAATAGTGAATCTCCTGTTACATGACAAATAGTGAACTAATAGTGAATTTTTCTGTTGTATAACTAATACTGAACTGATAGTGAATCTCCTGTTGCATGATGAATAGTGAACTAATGATGAATACTCCTGTTGCATTACTAATAGTGGTCTAATAGTGAATATCCTGTTGCATGACTAATAGTGGTCTACTAGTGAATCTCCTGTAGTGTGACTAATACTGAACTAACAGTGACTCATATTCCATGACTAATAGTGAACTAATAGTGACTCATATTCCATGACTAATAGTGAACTAAAAGTGACTCGTATTCCATGACTAATACTGAACTAACAGTGACTCATATTCCATGACTAATAGTGAACTAATAGTGAATCTCCTCTTGCATAACTAATACTGAATTCATAGAAAAATAGATGAATTACAAATATAAATAAAATGTATTTAAGTAAAACATTAAAATATACTAAAATAATAAAAGAACCCAAAATTGTAGAGAGAGAGAGAGAGAGAGAGAGAGAGAGAGAGAGAGAGAGAGAGAGAGAGAGAGAGAGAGAGATAATAACAATACACCTTTCTCTGTCTATTGCAAAGTTGACTGAACGCAAAGGGTCAAGCAAGAAAGCAATAATGCTTCCACAAGCACAGACAACTCGAGATGAAAGGTAACATTAGTAAGTAACCATTTTGACATGGGCAGATGAATTGCAATATGCTACCATAGCACTGTCGAGCAAATTCATTGTAACGGCAGATCACAAACTGCTCATTAAAGTATTTGGTAAGAGAGCACTGCAAGACATCTCAGATCCTTGCTATTTAGCTTTAAATTACCTTTCACTATCAACCTTTGAATGGTACTTCCATAGTTCTGTCACCCAACTTCTGACAAGTATTTCACTCAAGTGATTCCCAGCTGTGTGTAGCCCCATCAAAAATCAGCCCAAAGTACCATTAGCCCCCTTCCTTACATCATTTAAACTCCAGTCAGGCACAGGAAACAGTACATGACCTATTCAACCTGGCTGACCAATGCTTATCAGGACCCACAAATCAATTCCATATTTATATTTCTATAGATGTTGATGAGATGTCAGTCTCCTGACCCAAGATTCCTAGAGCAGTGTAATCATTGTAATCTAATACCAATTTCCAGCACAAGGACTCAACCCAACACACTTATTCTCTCAAGATTACAATATTCCAGTATGTATATGCTGACTATTTGTTTCCATTACAAAGATTTTAATTATCTGTAGGTTAACTGATAAAACAGATAGATTTTAAGATTCCTCTACAGTCAAGAGACCCTCTGACATTGCAAAAGGGGTCAATGCTGTCTTATATCAAGTCATTTTCCCATCTGGAATTCCATGCAAGCTTACCTCGACGCTCAGAACAAACTGGAAGTGATGGAGAAGTCTCCGCAGACATCAACCAGACCTCGTTCTTGTCGCCGTGACGACGCATTCTGCAAAGATGACAAAGGAATCAGAAGGGTTGGTTAACATGCAGGATAAGGAACAAAGGGAGAACATTTCTATAAAGGAAATCTACTAGAAAGGTATATATTGCAATTAATATCACACCTGGAAACTTTACAATTGTAGGAATCAGGACTATATTACTGTCCCCAGTTAAGGAACCTCTGGATACCAGTATTTATCTATTATGTAAGGACCAACCTTGCCTCTAACCAAATTGCCTTTCCTAGTAACAGAGAACAATGTGAATACCTACAAATCCTGTTAAAACTTCTACAAATCAAGTAATTTCAATGCTTGTGAATATAAAAAAACTGGCATCTACCTAAGGGCTTAATGTCTAAGGCTGTCTACAAGTTTCTTCAATATACAATTTGGGTTAAATTACTTTTTTCAATTTAGAGACCCAATTAAGCTTTTATGCAGCTGACAAACTTTCCAGTGTTCATTTGCACAATGATTATTGTTAAACAGTGCATTATAAACAAATTGCACTGTTTCTACACATCAGTGGGGGTATGTACTGTGTAATTCTTAAAAAGTGTATTTGTTAAACAATTTAAAGAGACTTTATCTCATAAGTGTTTTTTTTTACAGAATTTAAAGATTTGAGTGAATAAATTTCATAATTTATCATAATAGTTTCCCTGTTTACTTATTAAATTTGTATCTTTGCTAAGTGATTGGGTTCACAGTTCTGGTTGAAAAGCCTTCAAGAGACAGTGAGCAAGCAAGCAAGTGCACACACACATATATATAAAACTTTCATAAAAAAAAGTCAAACTTTGCAATAAGAAACCTTGACAATAGTTCACCCTTCAGTGAACTGATGTTGACATAAACGACATAATTATCTCTGGCACTCTCCCCCAGCTTACGTTTCCCCATATTTCTATTATACTGTAAGGCTTTGAAGAGGCAAACCTACTATACTGATTGAGTCTCTAAGGACTGCACTGTCAATCCTTCAGGTAATCTTCCACACATCCCTCTCTTAGTCACTGATCTGAACAGGATTTCCCTGGGCCTCTGATTGTCCCCCTAATCCCTAAACAGTCACAGACACACACAGAAAACACAGACATCCACAAAGCAACCGACTTTTGAACTTGAGACGCCCTCAGGAACTTACTCTGCCAACTGGCTCTGATTATTCCCCTGCCCTCGACCTTCCAGCTTTTCCAGGAGTTCCTCTGGTCTGGAAGCACTCACCGGGAGATTCTGGAATGGAAGAAGAGAAACATTAGCTCCAGTTCAAGAAAAGTACTGAAGCACAGAGAGAGATTTGTGGCTTATTTCTATTTATATTTGCTGTCATAGTTTCAGCCTGATATTTTATTGGGTAACAGACACACACAGACAAGATGGAGTTAATCCCTTTAACAATAACAGGACTGATCTACCCTACTGCAGAGCAATTAGGGAGCTAACCAGTTGCTATGTCAGTGTACAAAACTGCAAAAACAAATAAATAAATAAATACATATCTTCCGATAATTTATCAAAAGTCTGGAGATCATTTTACTAAAGACATGAGGGAGGCAGATGCAGAATTATTATTATTATTATTATTATTATTATTATTATTATTATTATTATTATTATTATTATTATTATTATTATTATTATTATTAAGATGACAACTCCCTTTTCATATGGAATAAGCCTACAAGCGCCAATGACTTGAAATTTGAGCTTCCAAAGAATATCGTGTTCATTTGAAAAAGATAAATATATGTTAACCCCTGGAAGATGACAGAGAGAGAGAGAGAGAGAGAGAGAGAGAGAGAGAGAGAGAGAGAGAGAGAGAGAGAGAGATGATGATGTCAGTATATAAAACCACAAAAAATTAATAAATAAATAAATACAAATCTTGCAGATAATTTACCAAAGCACAGTTTGGACATCATTTTAATGAAGACATGAGGAAGGCAGATGCAGAATATTGTTATTATTCAAGCTTCCAAACAATATGGTGTCCATTTAAAAGAAATTATAGAAGTTAATAGGAAATACAGAGAGGTCAGTTATGTACAATTCGAATAACACAAGGAACATTTTCTGATAACTCTCACTTCAGGGGAAGTTTTTGCAACTGGAAATCAGACAACGAATCAAGGATTACTTCCACACTGGATCCACTAACCATTTTTTTTTTTTGGCACTTTGTGGGGTCAATTAACACCATTTCCCTGGGCCTGTTTGACTCGCCTCCCCAAAACCTTCGAGTCTGGGCACTTTGAGTTTAATGATCACTGGAAAATTGGACGAACCGCAAGGAATGTGATATTGAAAAATTGCCTATTTATATTGATCACCTTTCTATTAAGACCATTTCATATTTGAATCAAATCCATGCATGTTTATGCATTATATAAATGTATTTATCTTATATAATGCTGTGAAGATTCTAACAGGAAAATCTATCATTTCAATAGACCTTTTAAAGAAGGCACCATCACAGTCAGTCAGTAAGTTCTTTTGGCTTCAGCAATTGATGTGGCACTCCCAGGTGCAACAAATGTCTGTCCTGTGCCAGTTCCCTCAGGTCAACCAGACATTCCCCTTCTGGTCACTGATCCCAGCAATGTTTCCAAAGTTCTGTGGCCACAGCCAACACTCTACCCCTTCATACACACACACACACACACACAGACACACCTTAGTACTTGAGACCCACTCAGGAACTTACCGTGCCAAATGGATTTGATTCTTCTGCCGGCTGGTGCCCTCCAGTCTGGAGACTTTGTCTGGTCTGGGGACCTACCCACAAACAGATTCTGGAATGCAAGAGGGGTAACATTAGCTGCAGTGCAAGAAATGTGCTGAAATGTAATTGACACATTTTACAGGACAAAACACACATTAGCTTCACATAATACTTCCACACCTAAAATACACATACACACATTCCCAATACACAAGATAAGATAAAGAAATGTACACTAACTTGACTAGTACAGCTTTCACAGAATAGAACACCAGAGTATTTAAAGTGTATATTAGACTGATAGCTAATATACAGAATAAAGTACCTTCAAAAACTTTGGATTTTGTCAAGATTTTACGTAATGACCCCATTTTGTTTCCTGTAACTTCAAACAATAATTAATCCTATCCAAAAAGGATTTATTGTAATCCCAGCATCCCTGTCACAATAAATTTTCATATAAAGCCAAAATATATAATAAAAAGTATACAATAAAAAAAGAACAAATTATTACACTCAAAGAAAGGCGAAGGTGATATGAGTGACTGCCATTTTGTGTAACTGCTCTCTCTCTCTCTCTCTCTCTCTCTCTCTCTCTCTCTCTCTCTCTCTCTCTACTACTACTACTACTACTACTACTACTACTACTACTACTATAGTCAGGAAACAGTGCAGAGGTGAATATAAACAAATTTAAGGACCTAGGGAATATGAAACTGGACTAAACATGGACACCTGTTCTCATGTGAGAGAGAGAGAGAGAGAGAGAGAGAGAGAGAGAGAGAGAGAGAGAGAGAGAGAGAGAGAGAGAGAGAGAGAGAGAGAGAGAGAGAATGATGATGTCAGTATATAAACCCACAAAAAAAAATTAATAAATAAATACAAATCTTCAACAATTGATGTGGCACTCCCAGGAGCAACAAATGTCTGTCCTGTGCCAGTTCCCTCAGGTCAACCAGACATTCCCCTTTTGGTCACTGATCCCAGCAATGTTTCCAAAGTTCTGCGGCCACACCCAGCACTATACCCCTTCACACACACACACACACACACACAGACACACCTTAGTACTTAAGACCCACTCAGGAACTTACCGTTCCACATGGATTTGATTCTTCTGCCGGCTGGTGCCCTCCAGTCTGGAGACTGTCTGGTCTGGGGACGTACCCACAAACAGATTCTGGAATGCAAGAGGGGCAACATTATCTGCAGTGCAAGAAATGTGCTGAAATGTAATTGACACATTTTACAGGACAAAACACACATTAGCTTCACATAATACTTCCACACCTAAAATACACATACACACATTCCCAATACACAAGATAAGATACAGAAATGTACACTAACTTGACTAGTACAGCTTTCACAGAATAGAACACCAGAGTATTTAAAGTGTATATTAGACTGATAGCTAATATACAGAATAAAGTACCTTCAAAAACTTTGGATTTTGTCAAGATTTTACGTAATGACCCCATTTTGTTTCCTGTAACTTCAAACAATAATTAATCCTATCCAAAAAGGATTTATTGTAATCCCAGCATCCCTGTCACAATAAATTTTCATATAAATCCAAAATATATAATAAAAAGTATACAATAAAAAAAGAACAAATTATTACACTCAAAGAAAGGCGAAGGTGATATGAGTGACTGCCATTTTGTGTAACTGCTCTCTCTCTCTCTCTCTCTCTCTCTCTCTCTCTCTCTCTCTCTCTCTCTCTCTCTCTCTCTCTCTCTACTACTACTACTACTACTACTACTACTACTACTATAGTCAGGAAACAGTGCAAAGGTGAATATAAACAAATTTAAGGACCAAGGGAATATGAAACTGGACTAAACATGGGCACCTGTTCTCATGTGAGAGAGAGAGAGAGAGAGAGAGAGAGAGAGAGAGAGAGAGAGAGAGAGAGAGAGAGAGAATGATGATGTCAGTATATAAACCCACAAAAAAAATTAATAAATAAATACAAATCTTCAACAGTTGATGTGGCACTCCCAGGTGCAACAAATGTCTGTCCTGTGCCAGTTCCCTCAGGTCAACCAGACATTCCCCTTTTGGTCACTGATCCCAGCAATGTTTCCAAAGTTCTGCGGCCACACCCAGCACTATACCCCTTCACACACACACACACACACACACACACATCTTAGTACTTAAGACCCACTCAGGAACTTACCGTTCCACATGGATTTGATTCTTCTGCCAGCTGGTGCCCTCCAGTCTGGAGACTTGTTCTGGTCTGGGGACCTACCCACCGACAGATTCTGGAATGTAAGAGGGGCAATATTAGCTGCAGTGCAAGAAATATGCTGAAATGTAATTCATTTTAATGAAGACATGAGAAAGGCAGATGCAGATTATTATTATTATTATTATTATTATTATTATTATTATTATTATTATTATTATTATTATTATTATTGCTTACAGTGTGCCCTAAAAATGTACACCATATGCTGTACTGGCACTGAACTAATAGTGAATCTCCTGTTGCATGATGAATAGTGAACTAATAGTGAATCACCTGTTGCATGACTAATACTGAACTAATAGTGAATCCCCTGTTGCATGACTAATACTGAACTAATAGTGAGTCTCCTGTTGCATAACTAATAGTGAACTAATAGTGAATCTCCTGATGCATGACTAATAGTGAACTAATAGTGCATCTCCTATTACATGACTAATTCTGAACTAATAGTGAATCTCCTGTTGCATGATGAAAATGAACTAATAGTGAATCTCCTGTTGCAAGACTAATAGTGAACTAATAGTGAATCTCCTGTTTCATGATTAATAGTGAACTAATAGTGAATCTCCTGCTACATGACAGATAGTGAACTAATAGTGAATTTCCTGTTGCAAGACTAATAGTGAACTAATAGTGAATCATCTGTTTCATAACTAGTTGTGAATTTCATTTTGCATGACTAATAGTGAACTAATGGTGAATCTGTTTCTTGACTAATAGTGAACTAATAGTAAATCTCCTGTTGCTTGATTAATAGTGAACTTATAGTGAATCTCCTTTTTCATAACTAATAGTGAATCTCCTGCCATATGACTAACAGTGAACTAATAGTGAACCTCTTTTTGCACGACAAATAGTGAACTAATAGTGAATCTCCTGTTGCATGACTAATACTAAATTAATAGTGAATTTCCAGATGCCAGACTAATAGTGAACTAACAGTGAATCTCTTGTTGCATGACTAATGGTGAACTAATAGTGAATCTCCTGTTGTATGACTAATAGTGAACTTATAATGAATCTCCTGTTACATGACTAATAGTGATCTAATAGTGAATCCCTTTTTTCAAAATTAATAGTGAGTCCCCTGCTGCATGACTAATAGTGAACTAATAGTGAATTTCATATTCCATGATGAATAGTGACTTAATAGTGACTCTCCTCTTGCATGACTAATAGTGAACTAATAGTGAATCTCCTGTTGCATGATTAATAGTGAACTAATAGTGAATTTCCTATTGCATGACTAATAGTGAATCTCTTGTTGCATGACTAATAGTGAACTAATAGTGAATATCCTGTTGCATGAATAATAGTGAACTAATAGTGAATCTCATGTTGCACAGCTAATAGTGAATTTCTTTTTGCATGACTAATAGTGAACTAATAGTGACTCTCCTGTTGCATGACTAATTGTTAACTAATAGTGAATATCCTGTTGCATGAATAATAGTGAACTAATAGTGAATCTCCTGTTGCACAACTAATAATGAATTTCCTGTTGCATGACTAATAGTGAACTAATAGCGAATCTCCTCTTGCATGACGAATCATGAACTAATAGTGAATTTTCCAGTTGCATAACTAATACTGAACTAATAGTGAATCTCCTGTTGCATGACAAATATACTGAAATAATAGTGAATCTCCTGTTGCATGACAAATACTGAACTAATAGTGAATCTCTTGTTGAATGACAAATACTGAACTAATAGTGAATCTCCTGTTGCATGATGGAATAGTGAACTAATAATGAATCTCCTGTTGCATTACTAATAGTGGTCTAATAGTGAATATCCTGTTGCATGACCAATACTGAACTGATAGTGACTCTCATATTCCATGACTAATAGTGAACTAATAGTGACTCTCATATTCCATGACTAATAGTGAACTAATAGTGAATCTCCCATTGCATAACTAATACTGAACTCATAGAAAAATAGATAAATTACAAACAAATATAAATAAAATGTATTTAAGCAAAACATTAAAATACTAAAATAATAAAAGAACCTAAAATTGGAGAGAGCGAGAGAGAGAGAGAGAGAGAGAGAGAGAGAGAGAGAGAGAGAGAGAGAGAGAGAGAGAGAGAGAGAGAGAGAGAGAGAATTATCGCTATGCAATGTCCATCTAAGCTTATTTCTCTTGAAAACAGTTCACCCTTCAGTGAACTGATGTTGACATGAACAACATAATTATCTCTGGCACTCTCTCCCAGCTTACGTGTCCCCATATTTCTCTTGTACTGTAAGGTTTTGAAGAGGCAAACCTACTATACTGATTGAGTCTCTAAGGACTGCACTGTCAATCCTTCAGGTAATCCTCCACACATCCCTCTCTTAGTCCCTGATCTCAACAGGATTCCCCTGGGGCTACAATTGTCCCCCTAATCCCTAAACACAGTCATCCACAAAGCAACCGACCTCTGAACTTGAGACGCCCTCGGAAACTTACCTTGCCAACTGTCTCTGAGTATTCCCCTGCTTGGAACCTTCCAGCTCATCCAGGAGTTCCTCTGGTCTGGAAGCACCCACCGGGAGGTTCTGGAATGGAAGCACAGAAGAAACATTAGTTCCAGTTCAAGAAGAGTCCTGAAGCACAGAGAGAGATTTGTGGCTCATTTTATTTATATTTGATATCGTAGTTTCAGCCTGATATTTTATTAGGTGACAGACACACACACAGACACGTTCACAGACACAGACAAGATGGAGTTAATCCCTTTAACAATAATAAACTTAATCTACCCAATTGCAGAGCAATTATTGACCTGACCCTTTCCTATGACAGCATTCAAAACAGCAAAGAATCAATCAGTCAATCAATCAATGATAATCTTGCAGATAATTTACCAAAACAGTCTGGATTAATATTATTATTATTATTATTATTATTATTATTATTATTATTATTATTATTATTATTATTATTATTATAGATGAAGCATTTCATTGGCTAAAATACTAGAGTATCTCTCTCTCTCTCTCTCTCTCTCTCTCTCTCTCTCTCTCTCTCTCTCTCTCTCTCTCTCTCTCTCTCTCTCTCTCTCTACTGTCCTGTGAATGATAGCAAATATCTATATCACAAAAAGCAATTTATAGCTGCACAGTTATTTAGGAATTACAGGAATCCATTTGGACATTCCAATCTGGATTTTAAATCAAGCCCTTTATTTTTTATTAAGAATCACAATTGATTGTAGGATTAATATACTCTCATGCAAGGCTTGAAAAGTCTTAAGAAGACTACAGTTGTTGGTGAATGTGATTATCAACAGAGCGTTTAGAGTAAACAGCTCTTAGAGTATGTTACTTTAAGTCAGAGTTTCCCTTTAGGACTGAGAGTAATAGTCTTTGTACACATCAAATGGACAATATTCTTGTCACCATGACACTCCATATAGCCAAATGATGAAGGTTTCAAAAATCTCGGTCAACAATTCCATGACAAAAAACATGAGGGGAACATTTTGGCAAAGGAAATCTAATTGAGAATATGTCTTGCAATTAATTATCACACCTGGAACTTTCCAGTTGTAGGAATCATGATTATATTACCATACCCATTTTATGCAACCTCTCCATAATAATAAATATCTATTCTGCAAAGACAACCATTGCTTCCTAACCAAATTGCCTTTCCCAGCAACAGAGAGCAATTGTGAATACCTACAAATCCTTTTAAACCTTCTACAGAACCAGTGCTTGCAGTGCTTGTGAATATAATAAAACCTTTCACCCACAGTAAAATGAAATCATCCATAATTTGACTGTTTTCATTCTACATTGGGGCTTAATATCTATGGCTGTCTAGGAGTTTGTGCCTAAGTCAAAACGTCAGTGTTTAATGGATCTGAAATTATCTACAACAGTTTATTCACCTGTAAGAAACACTCACAGACAATCCTACATTTTCCAGACTCAAAGGACATCACAGATATACATTCCAAGTTTTGTTTGAGAAACAAATTCTCACAAGATTTCAGTACTGCAGAAGGAATGCTGTCATTCAAAGAACCTCTGGAACCATGACACAACTCGGGTAGAAAAATGGATCTTTAGACACTGTTTTGATTAGTCGAAGTTTGTGGTAAATTGCAAAAGAGACAGAGATCTTTGACCTTAGCAATCCCAAATACCTGGCTAACTGACCCAAAGCTTTGTAAATTATTTCACATTTTAGTTTGGCCGAGGTAGAACTGGATGAAATGTGACATTAGTAAGGAACCATTTTTACAGGGGCAGATGAATTGCAATATGCTACCACTGTACTGTCGAGCAAATTCATTGTAACGGCAGATCGCAAACTGCTCGTGAAAGTATTTGGTAAGAGCACCCTGCAAGATGTCTCAGACCCTTGCTATTTAGCTTCAAATTATCTTTCAAGACGTCTCAGACCCTTGCTATTTAGCTTCAAATTACCTTTCACTGTCAACTTTTGAATGGTATTCCATAGTTCTGCACCATATTCCTGACAAGTATTTCACTCAAGTGATTCCCAACTGTGTGTAGCCCCATCAAAAATCAGGCCAAAATATCATTAGTCCCCTTCCTTACATCATTTAAACTCCAGTCAGGCACAGGAAACAGTACATGACCTATTCAACCTGGCTGACCAATGCTTATCAGGGTCCACAAATCAATTCCATATTTATATTTCTATAGATATTGATGAGATGTCTGTCTCCTGACCCAAGATTCCTAGAGCAGTGTAATCATTGTAATCTAATACCAATTTCCAGCACAAGGACTCAACCCAATACACTTATTCTCTTAAGATTACAATATTCCAGTATGTAAATGCTTACTACTGAGTTTCCATTACAAAGATTTTAATTATCTGTAGGTTAACTGATAAAACAGATAGATTTTAAGATTCCTCTACAGTCAAGAGACCCTCTGACATTGCAAAAGGGGTCAATGCTGTCTTATATCAAGTCATTTTCCCATCTGGAATTCCATGCAAGCTTACCTCGACGCTCAGAACAAACTGGAAGTGATGGAGAAGTCTCCGCAGACATCAACCAGACCTCACTCTTGTCACCATGATGACGCATTCTGCAAAAATGACAAAGGAATCAGAAGGATTGGTTAACATGCAGGATAAGGTACAAAGGGAGAATATTTCTATGAAGGAAATCTACTAGAAAGGTAAATATTGCAGTTAATATCACACCTGGAAACTTTCCAGTTGTGGGAACCACGACTAGATTACTGTCCCCAGTTAAGGAACCCCTGCATACCAGTATTTATCTAACCAAATTGCCTTTCCTAGCAACAGAGAACAATTGTGAATACCTAAATCAAGTACTTTCAATGCTTGTGAATATAAAAAAACTAGCATCTACCTAAGGGCTTAATGTCTAAGGCTGTCTACATCAATTTAGAGACCCAAGTAAGCTTTTATGCAGCTGACAAACTTTCCAGTGTTCATTTGCACAATGATTATTATTAAACAGTGCATTATAAACAAATTGCACTGTTTCTACACATCAGTGGGGGTATGTACTGTGTAATTCTTAAAAAGTGTATTTGTTAAACAATTTAAAGAGACTTTATCTCATAAGTGTTTTTTTTTTACAGAATTTAAAGATTTGAGTGAATAAATTTCATAATTTATCATAATAGTTTCCCTGATTACTTATTAAATTTGTATCTTTGCTAAGTGATTGGGTTCACAGTTCTGGTTGAAAAGCCTTCAAGAGACAGTGAGCAAGCAAGCAAGCGCACACACACATATATATAAAACTTTCATAAAAAAAGTCAAACTTTGCGATAAGAAACCTTGACAATAGTTCACCCTTCAGTGAACTGATGTTGACATAAACGACATAATTATCTCTGGCACTCTCCCCCAGCTTACGTTTCCCCATATTTCTATTATACTGTAAGGCTTTGAAGAGGCAAACCTACTATACTGATTGAGTCTCTAAGGACTGCACTGTCAATCCTTCAGGTAATCCTCCACACATCCCTCTCTTAGTCACTGATCTGAACAGGATTTCCCTGGGCCTCTGATTGTCCCCCTAATCCCTAAACAGTCACAGACACACACAGAAAACACAGACATCCACAAAGCAACCGACTTTTGAACTTGAGACGCCCTCAGAAACTTACTCTGCCAACTGGCTCTGATTATTCCCCTGCCCTCGACCTTCCAGCTTTTCCAGGAGTTCCTCTGGTCTGGAAGCACCCACCGGGAGATTCTGGAATGGAAGAAGAGAAACATTAGCTCCAGTTCAAGAAAAGTACTGAAGCACAGAGAGAGATTTGTGGCTTATTTCTATTTATATTTGCTGTCATAGTTTCAGCCTGACCTTTTATTAAGCAACTTACACACAGACACACACACACACACATACTGCACCACACAGAAAAGATAGAGTTAATCCCTTTAACAATAACAGGACTGATCTACCCTGCTGCAGAGCAATTAGGGAACTAATCTTTTGCTATGTCAGTGTACAAAACTGCAAAAACTAATAAATAAATACATATCTTCCGATAATTTATCAAAAGTCTGGAGATCATTTTACTAAAGACATGAGGGAGGCAGATGCAGAATTATTATTATTATTATTATTATTATTATTATTATTATTATTATTATTATTATTATTATTATTATTATTATTATTACTATTATTATTATTATCATCATTATTATTATTCAAGCTTCCAAACAATATGGTGTCCATTTAAAAGAAATTATAGAAGGTAATAGGAAATACAGAGAGGTCGGTTATGTACAATTCGAATAACACAAGGAACATTTTCCGATAACTCTCACTTCAGGGGAAGTTTTTGCAACTGGAAATCAGACAACGAATCAAGGATTACTTCCACACACTGGATCCACTAACCATTTTTTTTTTTTGGCACTTTGTGGGGTCAATTAACACCATTTCCCTGGGCCTATTTGACTCGCCTCCCCAAAACCTTCGAGTCTGGGCACTTTGAGTTTAATGATCACTGGAAAATTGGACGAACCGCAAGGAAAGTGATATTGGAAAATTGCCTATTTATATTGATCACCTTTCTATTAAGACCATTTCATATTTGAATCAAATCCATGCATGTTTATGCATTATATAAATGTATTTATCTTATATAATGCTGTGAAGATTCTAACAGGAAAATCTATCATTTCAATAGACCTTTTAAAGAAGGCACCATCACAGTCAGTCAGTAAGTTCTTGTGGCTTCAGCAATTGATGTGGCACTCCCAGGTGCAACAAATGTCTGTCCTGTGCCAGTTCCCTCAAGTCAACCAGACATTCCCCTTTTGGTCACTGATCCCAGCAATGTTTCCAAAGTTCTGTGGCCACAGCCAACACTCTACCCCTTCATATACACACACACACACACACACAGACACACCTTAGTACTTGAGACCCACTCAGGAACTTACCATGCCAAATGGATTTGATTCTTCTGCCGGCTGGTGCCCTCCAGTCTGGAGACTTTGTCTGGTCTGGGGACCTACCCACAAACAGATTCTGGAATGCAAGAAGGGTAACATTAGCTGCAGTGCAAGAAATGTGCTGAAATGTAATTGACACATTTTACAGGACAAAACACACATTAGCTTCACATAATACTTCCACACCTAAAATACACATACACACATTCCCAAGACACAAGATAAAATACAGAAATATACGCTAACTGGACTAGTAAAGTTTTTATAGAATGGAACACCCGAGTATTAAAATGTATATTAAATTGGTAACTAATATACAGAATACATTTCCTTCAAAAACTTTGGATTTCTTCAAGATTTTTCGTAATGACCCCATTTTGTTTCCTGTAACTTCAAAACTATAATTAATCCTTTTCTAAAAGGATTTATTGCAATCCCAGCATCCCTGTCACAATAAATTTTCATATTGACCCAAAATATATAATAAAACAATAAATAAAAGCATTATAGTCAGGAAACAGTGCAAGGATGAATATCAACAAATTTAAAGACCTAAGTAATATGAAACTGGGCTAAACATGGACACTGTTCTCATGAGAAGAGAGAGAGAGAGAGAGAGAGAGAGAGAGAGAGAGAGAGAGAGAGAGAGAGAGAGAGAGAGAGAGAGAGAGAGAGATGATGTCAGTATATAAAACCACAAAAAATAAATAAATAAATAAATACAAATCTAGCAGATAATTTACAAAAACAGTCTGGACATCATTTTTATGAAGACATGAGGAAGGGAGATGCAGAATATTATTATTATTATTATTATTATTATTATTATTATTATTATTATTATTATTATTGCTTACAGTGTGCCCTAAAAATGTACACAGTATGCTATACTGGCACTGAACTAATAGTGAATCTCCTGTTGCATGACTAATACTGAAATAATAGTGAATCTCATATTTCAAGACTAATAGTGAACTAATAGTGAATATCTTGTTGCATGATGAATAGTGAACTAATAGTGAATCTCCTGTTGCATGACAAATAGTGAACTAATAGCGAATATCCTCTTGCATGACTAATAGTGAACTAATAGTGAATCTCATATTACATGACTAATAGTGGACTAATAGTGAATCTCCTGTTGCATGACTAATAGTGAACTAACAGTGAATTTCCTGTTGTATGAATGATAGTCAACTAATAGTGAATCTCCTATTGTATGACTAATAGTGAATCTCCTGTTGCATGACTAATACTGAACTAATAGTGAATCTCCTTTTTCATAACTAATAGTGAACTAATAGTGAATTTCCTATTGGATAATGAATACTGAATAAATAGTGAATTTCCTGTTGCATGCCTAATAGTGAATTAATAGTGAATCGTCTATTGCTTGGCTAATAGGGAGCTAATAGTGAATTTCCTAGTGTATGACTAATAGTGAACTAACAGTGAATCTCCTGTTTCATAACTAATAGTGAATCTCCTGTTGCATGACTAATACTGAACCAATAGTGAATCTCCTGCTGCATGACTAATAGTGAACTAATAGTGAATTTCATGTTGCATGACTAATAGTGAACTACTAGTGAATCTCCTGTTCCATGACTAATAGTGAATCTCCTGTTGCATGACTAATAGTGAATCTCCTGTTTTATATCTAATAGTGAATCTCCTGTTACATGACTAATAGTGAACTAATAGTGAATTTCCTGTTGCGTGACTGATAGTGAACTAACGGTGAACCTTCTTTGGCACGACTGATAGTGAACTAAGTGAATCTCCTTTTTCATAACTAATAGTGAATCTCCTTTTGCATGACTAACAATTTATTGTGAATCTCCTGTTCCATGACTAATAGTGAACTAATAGTGAATTTCTTGTTGCATGATTAATAGTGAACTAATAGTAAACCTCCTGTTGCATGACAAATAGTGAACTAATAGTAAATCTCATATTGCATGACTAATAATAAACTAATAGTGAGTCTCCTGTTGCATGACTAAAAGTGAACTAATAGTGAATCTCATGTTGCATGAGTAATACTAAATTAATAGTGAATTTCCAGATGCCAGACTAATAGTGAACTAACAGTGAATCTCTTGTTGCATTACTAATGGTGAACTAATAGTGAATTTCCTGTTGCATGACTAATAGTGAATCTCTTGTTACATGACTAATAGTGAACTAATAGTGAATTTCCTGTTGTATGACTAATAGTGAACTAATAATGAATCTCCTGTTGCATGACTAATTGTAAGCTAATAGTGAATTTCATGTTGTATGACTAATAGTGAACTAATAGTGAATCTCCTGTTACATGACTAATAGTGAACTAATAGTGAATATCTTTTTCATAATTAATGGTGAATCCCCTGTTGCATGACTAATATTGAACTAATAGTGAATTTCATATTCAATGACAAATAGTGAACTAATAGTGACTCTCCTGTTGCATGACTAATAGTGAACTAATAGTGAATCTCCTGTTGCATGATTAATAGTGAACTAATAGTGAATTTCCTATTGCATGACTAATAGTGAATCTCTTGTTGCATGACTAATAGTGAACTAATAGTGAATATCCCATTGCATGAATAATAATGAACTAATAGTGAATCTCCTGTTGCACAACTAATAGCAAACTAATAGTGAATTTCCTTTTGCATGACTAATAGTGAATCTCCTTTTGCATGACTAATAGTGAACTTATAGTGAATCTCCTGTTGCATGACTAATTGTTAACTAATAGTGAATATCCTGTTGCAAAACTAATAGTGAACTAATAGTGAATTTCCTGTTGCATGACTAATAGTGAACTAATAGTGAATCTCCTCTTGCATGACTAATGCTGAACTAATAGTGAATTTTCCTGTTGCATAACTAATACTGAACTAATAGTGAATCTCCTGTCAGATGATGAATAGTGACCTAATAGTGAATTTTCCTGTTGCATGATTAATACTGAACTAATACTGAATCTCCTGTTGCATGACAAATAGTGGACTAATAGTGAATCTCCTGTTACATGACAAATAGTGAACTAATAGTGAATTTTTCTGTTGTATAACTAATACTGAACTAATAGTGAATCTCCTGTTGCATGATGAATAGTGAACTAATAATGAATACTCCTGTTGCATTACTAATAGTGGTCTAATAGTGAATATCCTGTTGCATGACTAATAGTGGTCTACTAGTGAATCTCCTGTAGTGTGACTAATACTGAACTAACAGTGACTCATATTCCATGACTAATAGTGAACTAATAGTGACTCATATTCCATGACTAATAGTGAACTAAAAGTGACTCATATTCCATGACTAATACTGAACTAACAGTGACTCATATTCCATGACTAATAGTGAACTAATAGTGAATCTCCTCTTGCATAACTAATACTGAACTCATAGAAAAATAGATGAATTACAAACAAATATAAATAAAATGTATTTAAGTAAAACATTAAAATACTAAAATAATAAAAGAACCCAAAATTGTAGAGAGAGAGAGAGAGAGAGAGAGGGATAATAACAATACACCTTTCTCTGTTGATTGCAAAGTTGATTGAATGCAAAGGGTCAAGCAAGAAAGCAATAATGCTTTCACAAGCACAGACAACTCGAGAGAATTGAATACCAATGAAGACACAGAACTACTACAATTGACACTCGAGAGGGAACTGGATATAGAACTGATCCACTTGAACTGCCCCTTGCTTCAATATTTGAAGCTCTGAGGATTCCACAACTGCACTTGGTAAAAACTATTCCACATTTTAGTTTTGGTCAAGATAAAACTAGATGAAAGGTAACATTAGTAAGTAACCATTTTGACATGGGCAGCTGAACTGCAATATGCTACCATTGCACTGTCGAGTAAATTCATTGTAACGGTAGATCACAAACTGCTCATGCAAGACGTCGCAGACCCTTGCTATTTAGCTTCAAATTGTCTTTCACTGTCAACTTTTGAATGGTACTTCCATAGTTCTGTCACCATACTTCTGACAAGTGTTTCACAATATCCCACTAGCACAGCAGATTCAAGTGATTCCCAGCTGTGAGTAGCCCCATCAAAAATCAGCCCAAAGTATCATTAGCCCCCTTCCTTACATCAATTAAACTCCAGTCAGGCACAGGAAACAGGTACATGACCTCTTCAACCTGGCTGAACAATGCTTATCAGGGTCCACAAATCAATTTCATATTTATATTTCTATAGATATTGATGAGATGTGTCCTCCTGGCCCAACATTCCTAGAGCAGTGTAATCACTGTAATCTAATACCAATTTCCAGCACAAGGACTCAACCCAACACACTTATTCTCTCAAGAATACAAGATTCCAGTATGTATACGCTGACTACTGAGTTTCCATTACAAACATTTTAATTAACTGTAGGTAACTGATAGAACGGATGCATTTTAAGATTCCTCTACGGTCAAGAGACCCTCTGATGTTGCAAAAGGGGTCACTGCTGACTTATATCAAGTCATTTTCCCATTTGGAATCCCATGCAAGCTCACCTCGATGCTCAGAATGAACTGGAAGCGATGAAGAAGTCTCCATAGACATCAAACAGACCTCACTCTTGTCACCATGATGACGCATTCTGCAAAAATGACAAAGGAATCAGAAGGATTGGTTAACATGCAGGATAAGGTACAAAGGGAGAACATTTCTATGAAGGAAATCTACTAGAAAGGCATATGTTGCAGTTAATATCACACCTGGAAACTTTCCAGTTGTGGGAACCACGACTAGATTACTGTCCCCAGTTAAGGAACCCCTGCATACCAGTATTTATCTAACCAAATTGCCTTTCCTAGCAACAGAGAACAATTGTGAATACCTAAATCAAGTACTTTCAATGCTTGTGAATATAAAAAAAAAAACTAGCATCTACCTAAGGGCTTAATGTCTAAGGCTGTCTACATCAATTTAGACACCCAAGTAAGCTTTTATGCAGCTGACAAACTTTCCAGTGTTCATTTGCACAATGATTATTGTTAAACAGTGCATTATAAACAAATTGCACTGTTTCTACACATCAGTGGGGGTATGTACTGTGTAATTCTTAAAAAGTGTATTTGTTAAACAATTTAAAGAGACTTTATCTCATAAGTGTTTTTTTTTACAGAATTTAAAGATTTGAGTGAATAAATTTCATAATTTATCATAATAGTTTCCCTGTTTACTTATTAAATTTGTATCTTTGCTAAGTGATTGGGTTCACAGTTCTGGTTGAAAAGCCTTCAAGAGACAGTGAGCAAGCAAGCAAGTGCACACACACATATATATAAAACTTTCATAAAAAAAAGTCAAACTTTGCAATAAGAAACCTTGACAATAGTTCACCCTTCAGTGAACTGATGTTGACATAAACGACATAATTATCTCTGGCACTCTCCCCCAGCTTACGTTTCCCCATATTTCTATTATACTGTAAGGCTTTGAAGAGGCAAACCTACTATACTGATTGAGTCTCTAAGGACTGCACTGTCAATCCTTCAGGTAATCCTCCACACATCCCTCTCTTAGTCACTGATCTGAACAGGATTTCCCTGGGCCTCTGATTGTCCCCCTAATCCCTAAACAGTCACAGACACACACAGAAAACACAGACATCCACAAAGCAACCGACTTTTGAACTTGAGACGCCCTCAGGAACTTACTCTGCCAACTGGCTCTGATTATTCCCCTGCCCTCGACCTTCCAGCTTTTCCAGGAGTTCCTCTGGTCTGGAAGCACCCACCGGGCGATTCTGGAATGGAAGAATAGAAACATTAGCTCCAGTTCAAGAAAAGTACTGAAGCACAGAGAGAGATTTGCAGCTTATTTCTATTTATATTTGCTGTCATAGTTTCAGCCTGATATTTTATCGGGTAACAGACACACACAGACACAGACAAGATGGAGTTAATCCCTTTAACAATAACAGGACTGATCTACCCTACTGCAGAGCAATTAGGGAACTAACCATTTGCTATGTCAGTATACAAAACTGCAAAAATAAATAAATAAATACATATCTTCCGATAATTTATCAAAAGTCTGGAGATCATTTTACTAAAGACATGAGGGAGGCAGATGCAGAATTATTATTATTATTATTATTATTATTATTATTATTATTATTAATATTATTATTATTATTATTATTATTATTATTATTATTATTATTATTATTATTATTATTATTATTATTATTATTATTATTATTATTATCATCATTATTATTATTCAAGCTTCCAAACAATATGGTGTCCATTTAAAAGAAATTATAGAAGTTAATAGGAAATACAGAGAGATCAGTATGTACAATTCGAATAACACAAGGGAACATTTTCCGATAACTCTCACTTCAGGGGAAGTTTTTGCAACTGGAAATCAGACAACGAATCAAGGATTACTTCCACACTGGATCCACTAACCATTTTTTATTTATTTTTTTGCACTTTGTGGGGTTGATAAACACCATCTCCCGGGACTATTTGACTCGCCTCCCCAAAAACTTCGAGTCTGGGCACTTTGTGCTTAATGATCACTGGAAAATTGGACAAACCACAAGGAATGTGATATTGGAAAACTGCCCATTTATATCGACCACCTTTCTATTAAGACCATTTCATATTTGAATCAAATCCATGCATGTTTATGCATTATATAAATGTATTTATCTTATATAATACTGTGAAGATTTTAACAGGAAAATCTATCATTTCAATAGACCTTTTAAAGAAGGCACCATCACAGTCAGTCAATAAGTTCCTGTGGCACCCTCCGGTGATAACACTGGGCTTCAGCAATTGATGTGGCACTCCCATTTGCCACAAATGTCTGCCCTGTGCCAGTTCCCTCAGGTCAACCAGACATTCCCCTTTTGGTCACTGATCCCAGCAATGTTTCCAAAGTTCTATGGCCACACCCAACACTCTACCCCTTCATACACACACACACAGTTACACCTTAGTACTTGAGACCCTCTCAGGAACTTACCGTGCCCAATGGATTTGATTCTTCTGCCGGCTGGTGCCCTCCAGTCTGGAGACTTTGTCTGGCCTGGGGACGTACCCACAAACAGATTCTGAAATGCAAGAAGGGTAACATTAGCTGCAGTGCAAGAAATGTGCTGAAATGTAATTGACACATTTTACAGGACAAAACACACATTAGCTTCACATAATACTTCCACACCTAAAATACACATACACACATTCCCAATACACAGGATAAAATACAGAAATATACAATAACTTGACTAATAAAGCTTTTACAGAATAGAACACCATTATGTAAAATCTTGAAGAAATCCAAAGTTTTTGAAGGAAATGTATTCTGTATATTAGCTATCAATTTAATATACACTTTCTGTGTATATTAAATTGATAGTTAATATACAGAATATATTTCCTTCAAAAACTTTGGATTTCTTCAAGATTTTACATAATGACCCCATTTTGTTTCCTGTAACCTCAAACTAAAGTTAACAAGTTAATCCTTTCAAAAAGGATTCATTGCAATCCCAGCATCCTGTCACAATAAATTTTCATATAAAGCCAAAATATATAATAAAAAGTATACACTAAAAAAAGAACAAATTAATACACTCAAAGAAAGGCGAAGGTGATATGAGTGACTGCCATTTTGTGTAACTGCGCGCTCTCTCTCTCTCTCTCTCTCTCTCTCTCTCTCTCTCTCTCTCTCTTCTCTCTCCTCTCTCTCTCTCTCTCTCTCTCTCACTACCACTATAGTCAGGAAACAGTGCAAGGATGAATATAAACAAAAAAATTTCAGGACCTAGGGAAATATGAAACTGGGCTAAACATGGACACAAGTTCTCATGACAAGAGAGAGAGAGAGAGAGAGAGAGAGAGAGAGAGAGAGAGAGAGAGAGAGAGAGAGAGAGAGAGAGAGAGAGAGAGAGAGATAATGTCAGTATATAAAACCACCAAAAAATTAATAAATACAAATCTTGCAGATAATTTACCAAAACACAGTCTGGACATCGTTTTAGTGAAGACATGAGGAAGGCAGATGCAGAATATTATTATTATTATTATTATTATTAATTATTATTATTATTATTATTATTATTATTATTATTATTATTATTATTATTATTATTATTATTATTATTATTATTATTCAAGCTTCCAAACAATATGGCGTCCATTTAAAAGAAATTATAGAAGGTAATAGGAAATACTGAAAGATCAGTTATGTTCAATTCGAATAACACAGGGAACACTGATTCTCTCTCTCCCTCTCTCTCTCTCTCTCTCTCTCTCTCTCTCTCTCTCTTCTCTCTCTCTCTCTCTCTCTCTCTCTCTGTTCATACATGAAGTTGACTTACCACAGATATAATGAAATGATTCAAATCTTAAGTCACTTTACTGTCATTTAATCTCTCTCTCTCTCTCTCTCTCTCTCCTCTCTCTCTCTCTCTCTCTCTCTCTCTCTCTCTCTCTCTCTCTCTCTCTCTCTCTCTCTAGTAGATATCTCTAAATAGTTGTCTGTATGTGTGTGTAATTGTCTGTCTGTCACGGAGTGAATATGCTAACTACGGCAGTCTTAGGAAGCAAATCTTGCTGCTATTCAGAGACCCAATAATAATAATAATAATAATAATAATAATAATAATAATAATAATAATAATATTATTATTATTATTATTATTATTATTATTATTATTATTATTATTACTATTATTATTATTATTATTATTATTATTATTATTATTATTAATTACAGTGTGCCCTAAAAATGTACATCATATGCTGTACTGGCACTGAACTAATAGTAAATCTCCTGTTGCATGAATAATAGTGAACTAATAGTGAATCTCCTGTTGCATGACTAATAGTGAACAAATAGTGAATTTCCTGTTGCATGACCAATACTGAACTAATAGTGAGTCTCATGTTGCATGACCAATACTGAACTAATAGTGAATCTCCTTGTGCATGACTAATACTGAACTAATAGTGAATCTCCCATTGCACAACTAATAGTGAACTAATAGTGAATCTCCTGATGCATGACTAATAGTGAACTAATAGTGAATCTCCTATTACATGACTAATTCTGAACTAATAGTTAATCTCCTGTTGCATGATGAAAATGAACTAATAGTGAATCTCCACTTGCAAGACTAATAGTGAACTAATAGTGAATCTCCTGTTTCATGATTAATAGCGAACTAATAGTGAATCTCCTGTTGCATGACTGATAGTGAACTAATAGTGAATTTCCTCTTGCAAGACTAATAGTGAACTAATAGTGAATCGTCTGTTTCATAACTAATTGTGAATTTCCTTTTGCATGAATAATAGTGAACTAATAGTGAATTTCCTATTGCATGACTAATAGTGAATCTCCTGTTGCATGAATAATAGTGAACTAATAGTTAATCTCCTTATGCATAACAAATAGTGAACTAATAGTGAATTTCCTTTTGCATAACTAATAGTGAACTAATAGTGAATCTCCTATTCCATGACTAATAGTGAACTAATAGTGAATCTCCTGTTGCATGACTAATTGTTAACTAATAGTGAATATCCTGTTGCATGAATAATAGTGAACTAATAGTGAATCTCCTGTTGCACAACTAATAGTGAACTAATAGTGAATTTCCTGTTGCATGACCAATACTGAACTAAAAGTGAGTCTCATGTTGCATGACCAATACTGAACTAATAGTGAATCTCCTGTTGCATGACTAATACTGAACTAATAGTGAGTCTCCCATTGCACAACTAATAGTGAACTAATAGTGAATCTCCTGATGCATGACTAATAGTGAACTAACAGTGAATCTCCTATTACATGACTAATTCTGAACTAATAGTGAATCTCCTGCTGCATGATGAAAATGAACTAATAGTGAATCTCCACTTGCAAGACTAATAGTGAACTAATAGTGAATCTCCTGTTTCATGATTAATAATGAACTAATAGTGAATCTCCTGTTGCATGACTGATAGTGAACTAATAGTGAATTTCCTCTTGCAAGACTAATAGTGAACTAATAGTGAATTGTCTGTTTCATAACTAATTGTGAATTTCCTTTTGCATGAATAATAGTGAAATAATAGTGAATTTCCTATTGCATGACTAATAGTGAATCTCCTGTTGCATGAATAATAGTGAACTAATAGTTAATCTCCTTATGCATAACTAATAGTGAACTAATAGTGAATTTCCTTTTGTATAACTAATGGTGAACTAATAGTGAATCTCCTATTCCATGACTAATAGTGAACTAATAGTGAATCTCCTGTTGCATGACTAATTGTTAACTAATAGTGAATATCCTGTTGCATGAATAATAGTGAACTAATAGTGAATCTCCTGTTGCACAACTAATAGTGAACTATTAGTGAATTTCCTTTTGTGAGACTAATAGTGAACTAATAGTGAATCTCCTGTTGCATGACGAATTTTTAACTAATAGTGAATATCCTGTTGCATGAATAATAGTGAACTAATAGTGAATCTCCTGTTGCAGAACTAATAGTAAACTAATAGTGAATTTCCTGTTGCATGACTAATAGTGAACTAATAGTGAATCTTCTGTTGCATGACAAATAGTGAACTAATAGTGAATCTTCTGTTGCATGACAAATAGTGAACTAATAGTGAATCTTCTGTTGCATGACAAATAGTGAACTAATAGTGAATTTTTCTGTTGTATAACTAATACTGAACTAATAGTGACTCTCATATTCCATGACTAATAGTGAACTAATAGTGAATCTCCTGTTGCATAACTAATAGTGAACTCATAGAAAAATAGATGAATTACAAACTAATATAAATAAAATGTATTTAAGCAAAACATTAAAATGCTAAAATGATAAAAGAACCCAAAATTGTAGAGAGAGAGAGAGAGAGAGAGAGAGAGAGAGAGAGAGAGAGAGAGAGAGAGAGAGAGAGAGAGAGAGAGAGAAAGCAATACACAGTGTGAGAGAGAGAGAGAGAGAGAGAATTATCACTATGCAATGCCCATCAAAGCTTATTTCTCTTCATTGTATTGTGACATATAAAACTTTCATAAAAAAAGGCAAACTTTGCAATAAGAAACCTTGACAACAGTTCACCCTTCAGTGAACTGATGTTGACATGAACGACATAATTATCTCTGGCACTCTCCCCCAGCTTACGTTTCCCCATATTTCTATTGTACTGTAAGGCTTTGAAAAGGCAAAACTACTATACTGATTGAGTCTCTAAGGACTGCACTGTCAATCCTTCAGGTAATCCTCCACACATCCCTCTCTTAGTCCCTGATCTGAACAGGATTCCCCTTGGGCTCCGATTGTCCCCCTAATCCCTAAACACAGTCATCCACAAAGCAACCGACCTCTGAACTTGAGACGCCCTCGGAAACTTACCTTGCCGACTGTCTCTGAGTATTCCCCTGCCTGGAACCTTCCAGCTCATCCAGGAGTTCCCCTGGTCTGGAAGCACCCACCGGGAGGTTCTGGAATGGAAGCACAGAAGAAACATTAGTTCCAGTTCAAGAAGAGTCCTGAAGCACAGAGAGAGATTTGTGGCTCATTTTATTTATATTTGATGTCGTAGTTTCAGCCTGATATTTTATTAGGTGACAGACACACACACAGACACATTCACAGACACAGACAAGATGGAGTTAATC
>JANJGK010006208.1:0-5000 GCA_039081455.1 Macrobrachium rosenbergii
ATTTTAATGCTTCTCAAAATTTTTTATTTCTGACATCATCCCTTGTCATTGCATGATAGTTTTCCATGAGATCAAATTAAGCGTGATAAAGCACAAAGAATTTGGTCGATTCATAATAAGCTGACAAGCAAATTCTTCAGTCAAATCTCACTCCCTCTCACTGGTGGAAAAAAAAAGTAAAACAGTTGCTGCTTTCAAATCACAGTCTGAGCGCGAGTTAAAGTTTAAATAATTAGTTATGAAAGCAGAATTCGAATTGGCTAAAGATAATGTCCGTTTGAGGATAAATTTGAGGCACAAACGAAAGTAAATACAAGGCGAACAATAACTCGAGATATGAAGACTAAAGCAAAACAGATAAAGAAAGAAATTAAGCGAACAAAACTTTAGCAATGAGCAAGAAAGTCGTGTTGGGTTAGATTTACACTCACTGGATTGTTTATGAATAAATTAGACTGGTTCAGAGATGTTTGGAAAATAAATAGCTAGCTAGTACTAGTCTGACCTCAGTCAATTTGGTGTATGTTGTCACAAAATGTGTCAGTAGTTGAGGCTGTCGAATTGCGTTCATCTTTTCCATTAGAAGATTATTCAAGTTATCAGCAAGTAAAGAAAAAATTATTGAAGGTCTAGGAACTCGTTCCTAAAACAGTTAGAAAAAAAAAAACAAATTATCAAAAGAGAGAGAGTCAGACATTCATTGTTAGCTCAAGATAAAAAAAAGTTGTTTGTTGTTTTATGAGTGCACAATGTTGTTACGAGAAGTCAAACATTGTGTTTTATCTAGACATTGAGCTTAAAATAAAAATGAATCCAAAAGAAGTGTGAAGTCCGAAGGAAAAAACCTTGTATCCATCTCAGGTAATATACCCGTCTTCTTTGTAAGATATTTTGAAGTTTTCGTCAAACTTTACAAGACAGTAACACAGCATATTATTATTTTCATCTTAATGGCACAGGTAAAAAAAAATCTAACATTATAAAAATCTAACATTATGCTAAAATATGATTAATGGTACCTTAAAATCATGCGGCACAGTAATAATTTTTGTCTGCCCTATTGCTGCAAATTATATACAGAAAATGTCCATCGCCAAAGCATAAACCTTAGCCTTACTAGTGGAAAAACTAAGATATACTTTCACTGATTTTTCTTTTTTTAACTTTCAATGGGCTAGATACCCATCCCAACACCAAAGGAAGAAATGAAAGGCAGCTGACTTCAATTATGACTCGGAAAGCAATAAATTTTGACTTGTATAATCATTTAAATTCAGTTGTCATGACGTAAGTTGGTCTAGCGGTTACGTGTTCACTTTCCAACGCTATCTAAGGATGGTGCAGACTAGTAACGTGAAAGATATTGTAGTTTATTCTTGCCTTTTTTAAGTAACTTATTACTTCATACGTGAAGTTGGGTTTTTTGTTTTTTAATTCCTTTGATAACCCTTCACGGAGGTCCATAAACGACCTGAAGCCGATGATGATATGCAAAGTCGTAGTCTCAAGAAGTAGTAAATCTTATGATATGACAGTTAAATACCATGGTATGATATGGCATATACTCTTAGATATGACATAATGTGTAGTGACTGTGATAGCTGTATGCCGGTGATTGCATATGACAGTAAATTACATGATGTGATTTAAATACTACGACTATGGTATTAAGTGGAGTTCCTTCGGTGGTCAATAGAATGGTCATGGTAATGAATTGTAAACTTATTTTATTAGATATTGTGATTATGACGGTAAACTACATAACTATGACAGTGAACGCTGTGACTATGGTAGTAAATGACATGCCAGTGGTAATAGTGTGATTATAATGGTAAATAGTATGCATTGAGGATAAATAGTCTGACTATAATAATAAAAACTACGGCTGAGATAATAATCAGTAAGACTATGGCAGGAAATATTGTGATTATGATTGTAACCTTGGGATTCACAACTTTACAAAATATTTCAAAGCCAGTCTGTAATGTAACTGTTATGTTGTTATTTTGTGTCAACGGAAATGTTTATATTTATATTTTCATATTTCAATCTATGCAACTCCCGCAGCTGGTTTTATTGTATGAAAAATGGTCTGGATCTTCACTGTAATTGATAAATCAATCTACTTTTGGTAAGAGTATCTAAGTTCTGGAAATTCCAATGGTCCCAATACTAGTTGCCATTACTGGTTTATTTATGACTGTATGTCAAAACGATTATCAATCTTGATAACTTTGTCTTATGCAGCTGTATACTGAATATAGAAACTGGTTCATTTTAAGACGAAACTCGAAGGAAAGAAGATCCCGTAAACATGATTTCCTTCATGTAGGCCTATGCACTGTTCTTAGGACTAATAATGCCAAGATAGCATCATCCGCATCAACAAGTTTGCAACGATTTAGTCTCTCTCTCTCTCTCTCTCTCCTCTCTCTCTCTCTCTCTCTCTCTCTCTCTCTCTCTCTCTCTCTCTCTCTCTCTCTTTTATTAGTTTCTGAGACCACAGCTTTCTGTTACGGCTGTTTTTAGGCCTCCGTTCATAACAGACAACTTTATTAAAATGAAAAGGTTTGTTTAGGGCCTCTCTCTCTCTCTCTCTCTCTCTCTCTCTCTCTCTCTCTCTCTCTCTCATTTCTTTATGTGTTTGACCGTGCGCCCCTCTCCAACCGTATCCCACTAGACTTCCTTTTCCGTCTTCTAGAGTCGAGCTTCCTCCCCCAATTTCTAGTTGCAAGGTTTTGCTCTCTAGTCAACATCAACGGTAAACAAGATTTATTGCCGCGCGTAAATTCCTTCCATACGTACATTTGGCGCTTTGTATTTTGTCTTAAAAAATATCTATTTAGATGTCACGTGAATCTTTAGAAACAATACGTCGTTTAGGACCTCGTATGGTTTAAAGTCTTCGGCCATACTGCACCCTTACTCCAAAACAAATGCGTATTTGAGCATTGTGTGAATTTTCCAAGCGATTTCGTTCTTATTATTCTTTCTTTTCAAGATGTTAAGTAATTGTTACACTTCTTGCCAATTTTCGGAACCTTTGAATCCACCCTTTCCTTTCCGAAGGACGAAGGAACGGAAAGTAACAACAAAATGGTTTGATCTGAGGTCAATGACCGTGCTCGATGAACTTGGCGCCGTAGGCCTCTCGACTTCTGCCTCCCCTCGCAGCCTCTCAGGTTTCCAACATCGCACTTTTGTTAGCGTCTTCCGTGTTTACGATAAATATGAATACAGTCAGTCTGAAAAGGTGTTTATCTTCTTCCTGAAACGTGAGACTAGAACTGGAACTTGTCTCGAACCGACAGCGGTTTCTTTCCGTTACATAAATACTTAGAGTATGGCTGCGTGTGGTAGGCGTATTATTTAAACGGTATCCCAAATGACGGTAAAACAACGCTCCCTCCGACAGGAAGGCATTTTGGCTCTTTAATACGACCAGCGAGAAGACAACAAGTATTGTGTTCCTGTTCCCTCATCCGAGGGGAAACGGCTCCTTGTTGTTTTCTACGTGGGACCTGCTGCCACATTGATTCGGAAAACGTTAGGCCTATCTCCAAGCCGCGCATCTCAGCAACCGCTGTCGCTAGTGTCATTGACCTCAACGCAGCCGTTTTTCGTGTCTTGTTGTTGAAGTCACTAGTGGTTATTTCGGTCTAATTTTTTCTGGTCTCTCTCTCTAGTTAGTGATGGCATGCGCTGTGAATGAGTCTAGGTGTGGCTAGGAAGTTACGTAATAGTAATAATTATTCTAAAGGTGGTATGTTAATATGGCTATAGAATTTTCTTTTTTGAAGATAATACATGAGGATATGCTTGACCTTTAAAGCGGATCAATACAGAAAAACATGAACATGCTCGTAGGCCTGAGTTTACACGCCGTGGCCATTTTGGTTACAGGTCTTGTACTTGGATAAAAATTTTGTATTCCTTTTACGTCTGGAGAATTTTGTGCCGCTAGAAACAGCTTGTACGGCGTAGCCTTATTTATGTTTCTTTTGGTGTTTTTCCATACTCTCTCTCTCTCTCTCTCTCTCTCTCTCTCTCTCTCTCTCTCTATATATATATATATATATATATATATATATATATATATATATGTGTGTGTGTGTGTGTGTGTGTGTGTGTGTATAGTATAAAATTTTAGACTTAAGATTGGTAGAACTAGAAGCGCCTCAACCTGATAGGTTTCAGCAAATATTCATAAGGTATAGGTTGTTCCTCGCCCTGCTTATGGGCGTTAAGGAGGCTTCTGTGTGGACGTGTGTCTCTTCTCGGTGGTCACCTATCCGAGTAGTGGCCTATTCCAACGAAGTGTTGATCAAATGCTTTCTAGTTCAGTAAACATCCTCAGGGTCAAATGATATAAAAATTCATTTAGATTACCAAGAAAATTCGTGATGACGTAGGAAACAAGTAAAAAGTGCGCCGAAGTTTCTTCGGCGCAATCGAGTTTTCTGTACAGCCGCTTCATTGTATAATCAAGGCCACCGAAAATAGATCTATCTTTCGGTGGTTCGGTATAATGCTGTATGAGCCGCGACCCATGAAACTTTAACCACAGCCCGGTGGTGGCCTATCCTATATCGATGCCGGAAGCACGATTATGGCTAACTTTAACCTGACATAAAATATAAACTACGGAGGCTAGAGAGCTGCAATTTGGTATATTTGATGATTGGAGGGTGGATGATCAACATAGCAATTTGCACCCCTCTAGCCTCGGTAGTTTTTAAGATCTGAGGGCAGACAAAAAAAAATGCGGACAGAATAAAGTGCGGACGGACAGAGGAACCCGGCACAATAGTTTTCTTTTGCAAAAAACTTAAAAAGATAAAGTAAACATTCTACTTGAAAGCTGATTGTTAAATTTCATTTGCAAGTAGTCTTCGTTATAAGTCAACATTTTACTTGAAATATTGTTATTAAATTTCATTTACAAGCAGTTTTCGTATAATTCATGGATGTGTGATATTGCGTTTTGCATTGTCCGCACA
>JANJGK010006208.1:10000-39096 GCA_039081455.1 Macrobrachium rosenbergii
AACCAGCCATTCAGGTACTAACCAGATTTAACATTTCCTAGCTTCACAGGTCAATGACCAGCGTTGTGGTAAACGTGTCGTGTATATGTATATATATATATATATATATATATATATATATATATATATATATATATATACATATACATATACACACACATTTGTATACACATACTATATTATATACAGTAAGGAATGTATCACGTAAAAAAAAAAGAGGTCGAGTTCTTTTCATGTTAGATATTCATATATTCTATATTTCCAGGACCATTTTGGAATTACACACACACACACACACACACACACACACACACACACACACACACACACACACACACACACACACACACACTAAATAAAAATAATAAATACAAATCAGAGTCAGAACCAATTCCTACATACTCAACATTTATCCCCATCCTTGAAAACTACCAGCTAGTCATGGCAACCAGTAACAGTATTAATTTTCAACTTAAGTACACATCATAGTTAAGTCACAGTGAGGCTTCTCGTACGTTGTTGCTTTGTCGATCTTGTCTGCTGAAGTTATGAATGTGACACAACCACAACATAGAGGAAGTTCTGGAACATTCACATACTTTTCAGGCGAGTCAGGTTGTAGAAAACGACCTTTTACAGGTATAGGGGGGTGACTTGGCTATAAGTTTAAAGACGTCATGTAGAGCCAATATTTTTCATAAACCTTGTAACTTTATTATTTTGAAGTATCCGGATTTGAAGTACGTGAAATAAATATCCAATTTCTCTGTTTGCTATTACGAAAATATCCGTTCGATGAATCTCAAAAAACAACGTAACAACGTGAGCGAATTATCCGGTTGTCTTGGCCATTTTTTTTTTTTTTTTAACTATTTGAACCGAAAACGATGATATTTCAATTTTGACTTCTAGATTGCATATGTAGAGAAAATAAGGATGTGATTTGTTTCGCTTTTATGAAATGGTACTCACGTCGTTTCGACACGTTTTGTTTTAATGTCTTTCATTTATTACTAAATTTTTTACTGATTATAACATGGCATTAAAACTCCATTTACCTTCAGTTTTTTGGTCAGTGGGATAAGCAGTAAACGTTTATAACATTTCGCCGCTGTAATTCAAAAGAAAATAAGTTATAATGAAATATTTGATGTTGATTTGTAGCTCTATTTGCTATAAATTAATTTTGCGGAGTGTTATTGCACTAAAAAAAATTAGGTGAATGAACTAACTCAGTCAACGGAACTAACTTTTCTTTCATAAATTCGATTTTGTTAACTGCTTTCGCAGACAAGTTAGTAATAGAAAACAATGTGTAATTCGAATAAATATTCTCTAATCTTTATATCATAATAATGTTTTCCTTATTCTTTGCGTGCACCTTCCTTTTTAATTATTATTCTCTTCTGTATTTTTATTCACCTTTCCTCATTCATGTTTGCACTGTTGAGATGTCCTCATCTGTGATAACATTTAATAGAATTAGAACCATTTGCTCTAAAGTACACAACTTAATAAATAAAAACAAGGACAAGAAGGAATACCCAAGGATAGATAAGGATACTGATTACAGCTTTATTCTACTTAACGCCAGTACTAAACGGTTTTATTGCCTTTCTTACAAAAATGCGTTTTGAACATTTTCCCGCAATTTATTTAAATTCTGACTTTTAATTCGATGAGGTACCGCGTAATGGGAGCCATAGAAAACGTGTAATTTACAGAAAACGAGAAATATATATATGCCACACTACCACAAATATCGCCCCGTAGTAGGTTAGTGCCGTCAGTGCACCTCATGCGATGCACTGTAGGCATTACTTAAGGTTCTTTGCTGCGTGCCTTCGGCCCTAGGCGCAACCCCTTGCGTTCGTTTTACTGTACCTCCTTTCATATTCTCTTTCTTCCATCTTACTTTCCAGCCTCTCCTAACAATTAAGTTCAGTTGTGAGGTTTTCCTCATGTTACACCTTTCTAACTTTTACTGTCAATTTCCGTTTCAGCACTGAATGACTTCATAGGTCCCAGTGCTTGGCCTTTGGCCTAAATTCTATATTAATTTCCAATTCGGTTCCAATTCAATTCACTACCACAAATGTAAGCAACATTATTTTTCATCCCAAAAATGATAGGACGCATATTTTGCCTTCTTCCTTGAGATAAACTTAACGTTTCAGCAGGCTTGCATCTTGTATTTCTACGTAGGCGTTCCCATATAGAAATATTTGCAAGGTACACTTGCACATGTTTCAGTGTCATTTGAATCTTAATCTCCTGAACTCTAGTAGGACGAGAATGCTCGTAAATGATCCTTGGGGTTCATGGCAGTCCTTGTAATATCAGCCTCGTTGTTCTACTGTTCTAATTTTCATCTGACTTTGTCAGATACCAGTACATCGTCAGTGTTGTCTGAATCAGGCGTTTAATTGATATAGTACAGGCTGGTCGAGGAACAAAATCCTGTGCTAGCATTAGGTCAGCTTAACCAACTGCAAGCAAACAAATACCAGCTTCTTAGTCCACCAGTTATGTATGTTTTAAAATTCATACTTGCTTAGACCATGAATGGAATGGAATGGAATAAAGAGTTTAGGCCAAAGGCCAAGCACTGGGACCTATGAGGTCATTCAGCGCTGGAAAGGGAATTGAGAGCAGGTAGGTTTGAAAGGTATAACAGGAAGAAAACCTCGCAGCTACACTATGAAATTATTGTTATGAGAGGGTGATGGCAAGATGGAAGAAAGATAATATGAGCAGAGGTACAGTAAGAGGAATGAAAGTGTTGCAGCTATGGGCCGAAGGGACACCGCAAAGAACCTTTAGTAATGCCTACAGTGTACTCCATGAGGTGCACTGATGGCACTAGCCCAATACGGAGTACTTAGACCAGAAAGGTAGGCAAAACTTGAACTTGACAAAGTAAAAAGTAAACATAATAGATTTATGATATTTTGTATCTGTATATTTGTAATAGGTATGGGTAATTGACTACATAGGCCTGTGTCTCCATTGAGGAGCATATAGAAATAAAATCTCAAGATTCATAGCATTTAAGCTCATTATTACCATTGGAAATTCACATTTGCTCTTCTTGTCTAAGTAGTAAATGAAATTCAAATTCATCCTTAGACAAAGATTTTACTGACGACAACTCAAAAAATCAGGAGAAACAATATCTCTCAGGGCTTTATGATTCATCTTTGTCATTGGCAGATGTGTTTGGATCTTACTGTTTTTTTTTTATTTCTTTTATATTTCTTAAACACATTTTCAAATTTGCATAAGTTAGTCATGTGTAAATCAGTCCCTGTCCAGCCTGAAAGCTGAGCACAACCCAAGTTTCTCGGCTGATTGTTATACTTCCTGCTCTTTGGAAGATCTCCAGTTGATGCCTTTCTGAAGGGGACAAATATATATTTCTTACAAGTCAAGTGTTTCAGGTAACATTCTTTCTTGGTTCCTTATGATGACTCCAGATGGCTAAATTACCTGGTCAGCTGTTTTCTGTTGGCACACGAATTCTTATACTCTGTTAAATCCTTAGTTGCTTACTTAGGTTGCAGCCATACCCAGGTCACATAGTCACCAGAAACAAGCTGGACCGGGATCCTTCAGTGAGGTTGGTATATCTAGATATGAATCTCGACAGAGCATATCTCCTTACCCTTGCAGAGGAATATGCCATAGCAACAACTGATGGTAGTCCTTTTAAGATAAGCAACTGGGAATTGGTCATCTCTTTAAGTTCCAGAGGTTCTCCTGTTGCAGTCACTTAGGAAGTCTTCATTACGTAAAAGGTGACAGTACCTGCAGATTCTGTTGATTGCAGGCCTTCTCATGTTGCTTTGTACTTTTCATTAATCTTTAATACCCTAAAGAAGGTTTAGTGGCACCCACATGTAGCATGTAGGTCTTTGTAGCATCATGCTGGTTGTTCAAACAAAGGAGTCTTAGCACAAATCTGTTGGAATTATTGGAAATCTCCTGCTGTTGCAGTCATTCAGCCTCCACCTGTCCAACAAAGTGGAGTTAGGCCAGCTTCCCTCATGAATATATAAAGTACAAGGATGTCCAGGGACATATCATCCAGCCATGGTAATTCTGTGGTGGTTAATGAAATAAATGGTGGCAACCTGGTAAGATTTGCCCCTCCACATTTATGGAAAAAACACTTCAGGACAAGGATAAATATTCAAGGAATGTCATTATTCCTTGATGGTCCCTCTTACTGATTCTGCTTTTATATTTTCCAATATGACTGGCTGTTTCAGTAATTTGTCATCAAAGATTCCTTCTTTTGTCCTTGCCTTATAGTATATGATACATATACGTTATAATGGCATTCTTGTTTGGCCAAGTAAACGATACTGGAGATGGACGGTGTTAACTGTTGTACCTCCCAAAATATGTTGCTATCAACCTATTTCTCTGGCATTTTCAGTGTTTATACTGAAGCTTTAAATAAGAAAGATTCTGTCTCATGCAGCAGTTGTGTATGATATACAGTACTGTATATCTTAAATGAAGCAAGTACCACTTATACTGTACTGTAATTTTTTGGAGGGCAGTACTCAATGTCAACATCCAAAGTGATCTTTTTCTAGTTTTCAAGCTACAACTTTGACACTAATATCAGTGTTCAGTTTCTTCTATAACCCTTTTTAGTCCAGGACCTCCATCTTCCTATGCATACACCATTGGAAGCTCAACCTTCCCAGTTTTTTGTTACAACATGAAGGCCTTCCCACATAAATAGCTACTCAGGCTAATGTAATCCCCAGACTCGCTTCCGTTCTGTAGACAGAAGACAAAGGGAGCTGAAAGTTTCTGACGGCAAATAAGTACCCTTTACCCATCAGTAGGAACCAAAAGTTCTCATTATTCACACAGAATGGCGCTTAACAGAATGTGGCCTGGGAGTGGTTGTCATATAATTGATGGGTTTGTATGAAAAACTTTTTTTTTATTTTATAAAACTTAAATTATTTCATAACAACCCATCAACCATGTTGAGCCCAAACTCCAATTTGGAAGGAAGGTTGATAAGTTAAGAATTGCTGACTTGTTTGCAAAGGCTGACAGGTCCAGATGGGTCTAGAAGAGCTCTTGCAAACTGAAAAGGTCCAGTGCCAAGCTCAAGGAAGTCTCATGGCATATCATGAACAGAAGGCTACAAACCATTCCATGCAGCTAATACTGGTGGAATACATAAGAGATGAGGTAGAAAGGATACTAGAAGGTAGAGCATAAAGAAATTATTGCATTTTCCTTTGTAGGTAAAATTTGGGTTGCTGCAACTTAAAGTCCCAATGAGTACAATTCTATTTCCTTATACATCACATTACTGAAGTAAGATGTGACAGAAATCAAATGGCATCTCCAGGTACATACATCAAGAAATGCTTATAGTTCAGTGTTCCTTTTGAATGCTAAGAAGGTAAAAAGTGCTCCGATTTTTATGTATAGTGATCTTTAACCAACTGGCCTCTTCTTCAGAATGCTCAGATGCCCAAAAATGACTTTTTAAGCCAAAGTGACCATACTTATAGTGCTGTTGCTTAACAGCTGCTTAATTCTTGTCAGGTAAAACAGGATGGCTCATAGTGTGGCAGACATGACAGGGGCAGGGGTAACAGAAGGACAAGGCCAGGACAACAAAAGGGGCATTAATGCAATCTTGACAAGTAGATGATTAGGTCTGCAACAAAATCTGGTATGAACAAGAGGACCACTGATAACACCCTCTGTTATGAGTGACATAGCCAGACAGAGCAAGCAGTTCGTTAACTTGTCTTGGCAAAGTGGTGATTAGGAGAAAAAGTTTTCATGTGGAGCTTTGTGAGGTTAAAAAAACCACCAGAAAAAGATCTCACATAGGTGGCTGAATACCCTCCAAATAAAGAAAACCCTCTGAATAATGAAAATAAACATGAACTGGAAGAAGTTGGCATAATAGGACCACCAATAAGGTACAAAAGAGCTGAAGATGTTAAAAGGGCCCTTGGGAAGATGAAAAAATGGAAAACCCAGATCATCCAGAATTAAAAGGAACTTCATAAAAGCAGGAGGCAAGTCTGTCATCCTTGTGCTTACCAGCATAAATGAAAACCTGATAAAAGAATAAATAGAATCAGAAAAGTGGAAAACGAGCCTCACACAGATGGTATAACAAGGAAGAGGGGATATTTTGCAATGTGGAAATTACTGAACACGAGTACTTGAGCATGCTGTGAAAATATTGGAAAAAAGCTTCCTTTCAGAGACCTCAACAACAGAAGCAGTTTTTATAATGAGACAACTAGAGGCAAAGTACCATACAAAGAAGAAAGATTACTGTACAACATACTTGTGGATCTTGAAAAGGTAATATTATTGACAGAGTAACTAGATTAATATTTGGATGGGCGTTACGAAGGCAGAGGGAATCAGAGACTCATTAAGCAAGTAATGTTACTATGCCCTAACACTAAAGTGAAGATATTGGGTGATGTATCAGAAGAATATGAGATAAATGTTAGCATTCATCAAGGATCAGTGGTTAGCTCTTTGCTGTTTATTGTAATAATGGAAAAAGACAAAAGGAGTGAAGAAAAAAGGGTCACAGGGTACTGCTTCATGCAAATAATCTAGTGCTAACAGCAAAATCTGAGGAAGAACTGATATAAATGTTTAATAGGTGGAAGAGTGGAATAAAGAAGACTGAAAACCATAGCTAGCAAAACAAAGCTTATGGTGACTGGGAAGGAAGCAAAAAAAGTACAACCAGGAAAGTGGCCAAGTGGTTGTTGTAGGAAAGTTGTGAAGGTTAATTCTGTACTTTTTACTAAATGTAATAGATGGTGTCACAAATGGTGCTCTGAATTAAAAAATGTATCTGGAGTAAGAAATTTATTTTCAAAATGCATTACAAGAGCGAATAGAGATCAAGGCATTACGGACCCTGTTGTGTATACAGGTAGGTCTTAGAAGAGGATGAGCACTTCTACCATCTCGGGGACACTGGACTGTGAGGCATGAGTTGAGAGAGCAGTAAGACATGGAGTAGCTGCAGCACAGATGAAATGGAGGATATAGCTAGACTACTGGTAAATAAAAATGTTACAGTAGTGGATCTCAAAGATTGATATGCCTTGAACATGTGATAAGAAGGGATGAGGGTAAATAAGTCAGAAGGTAGTAGATATGGAAGTAGCAGGACAAGGACCTGTAAAACGGCCCAAAAATAATAGATAATATTAAACAAAAAAAGATGGAATATATAGTGAATAATATTAAACTAAAAAAGTTGAAATATAAATTCAAATGAAATCAAATGAATGGAAGGCAGAAAATTGGTAACTCTGATTTTCACTGAATGCAGAAAATCCAAAAACTCAGCAAGCAAAGCTTTGGAAGACTTTGCAGCTATTTGATCAGCACACCAGACATGCAAATAAAGAGGACAGCTGTTGACTCATATCAGTGAGTCAGGGTGCACTTGTACTGTCTACTTTTGTCTGCAAGACATAAGCATATGTTTGATGACTTGTGTAGACTGTAATGAGAGCATAATTTGATTGTTGGGTTTGTTGTTACGCATTTTTTTACTGTTGTAATTTTAAAGATCTTCCATCAATACTGTTGAAACAATATTAATTTATTTTAATAACTACTCCCGATCTATACAAGAGCTATACAATATTACAGAAAAAATCATATAAAAATCAAGTTTCTTTTATTTGAATTATCAAAAATACAAACGTGCACACTTTTGACATGATAAAAATTTTATGAAAAATTAAGAATCAGTAAACATGTAGATAAAAAGATAATTTTAAAATGGTATTCAGTGTAAAAGAATCATGTTTACTGTAAAGTTCTGTAGAGTAACTCTGCTTAAAAATTCTATTCCCAAATCTTATGGAGTAAGAGTAACTTTGCTTAAAAATTCTAATCCTTAATCTTATGGAGTAATGTCTTGATCTTGAAACCTAAATACATCAGAAACCAGTTTCCATTTGTCATCTTTGGCAGTAAGGATGAATGACTGTTGGAATGGAGACTTCCGATTCTTGAAGACAACAAATCCAGCAGTTGTCACTAGAATGGTTGCCTGGCTTCCTACAGCTTCCGCTGAAATTTTAGATTTTGTGTTATAATTACTGAGAATACCATAATATATATTTCATAATCTACTCAAGCAACTCATTAATGACAAGGATACTACTGTATTTGACATTAAGGAAATTTCAAAAAAGTTCAGCAGCAGTACTCACTGTTAACAGGCTGTGAGTCTAAAGAAGTTATTGTATGAGTGCTTGTGGGCAATTCTTCAAAGAACTTTTGAATATTCTCTTTCTTCTCAACCACATTTCCATTCCATACTAATTTCCCTTCATCAAGATAAAGCTTGTTCAATTTGTGTCGACTCTGAGGATAGAAAAGAAAGATGTACACTTTCTAATTCACTCCCAAAGTTAGATTTAGTATAAATTACTGAATATAAAACAAACTGCTACACAGAAGTTCTGGGACGCTGATACATATTAGTTAAAACACATAACTCAGAATTCTAAAACAGGTTTTTAATTATGCAATACCATAATTATTAATCCCACGGCAGAAACTTCTAAAAAACTGAAAACAGAAAAATTTCTTGCATACAAGAAATTGGAAGGAGCTCAAAAGATTTTTCACTCTGTAAAACAGCCAACCTGGGGCAAAAACAATAATAATGATGATCATAATTTGTAATGTTAATAAACAATATTTTAAATACTCTATGCCACTTATTTCACTTATGCTAATCTACCAAGAACATCCATCAACTGAAATAGTCTCGAGTCCTCCTCTCTGGTGAATATCCCTCACTAGAGGAATGCTCTTTCCAAAGAAACCAACAAGAATCGTGGGAAGATAACCCTCCTAGTAAAATCATGCACATATAAGTTATCTAGCAGTGATGCTATATCACCTGGAAACTGGATGGTTGCCAAATGCCTCATGAGATTGACAGAGCTGGAAGTGACAAGAGGGCTTAGATGTAGTTAGCCTTATTTACCTCTATACTAATCCTTTCTCCATCATACCAGACCATAAATGTCAGTACTCTAATAACTATTACCAGTTTTTACATATGCACTGAGCAAGTCTGACTGAAGAGCAAGGAATATAAATTCATGAATCCATGAATGCTCATTTTGTTAAAGATGTATTCTTTCTATGATGATGCTTCAGTAGTTTTTGAGATTGAAGTCTCTACTGAATCTTTATGTAGAATACTGACCACCTAGCCCACAGACTGTGGTCAATTCCCCCCAAAAAGTAGCTGTGCCAAGTAAATTAATGTATTCAAAACTTCCAGAGTATAAGGTACCTACTATAAGCAGGGGCATGCACATGCCAATGGCTTGTGCACAGAGTCATTAAGTTTGCTATTCCCTAAACAATATCTAGTACTGTGCAGGTCCTCCTGATAAGCCTGAAGAGGTCCTTAGTGCTACACAGAGCATCATGGGCCTTTTATTGCTACAATCCCATTAGGATGCAAAAATTCTCCCATAGTAACCTTCTTCTTTATACTACTATATAGTTTCCTTCATTCATGAATATATTTTTCCTTTAGGCTAAAATTCAACAATATTGCCTTTCCTTTCTCTCTGCAATCATGGCTCTCAACGGCTTTTGCCTCTGCAATCTGATTCCAACACCAGAGCAAGGGGAGTTACTAACAAAGTGCAGGTTACTCATTCAAAATTACCTGCAATCCTTGCATAACCTATGGATGCACCTAGTGGATGAATTCAATCATGGTCTGCTAACTGCTTCCTTGAGAGTTCAAGATGATTCTCTACACCTCTTTTCTAGGATAAATACACGTACTGTAATGTATAGTTGTATATGAACATGGTTCCCCCAACTTCCACTAAGGAATCAATATATAATTCTTGTTCTATGTCATTGTCTTAGACACAGATTTGTATAGAGATCATTGTATACTGAATCAAGAAAGAGGACTGGCTTCCCTGGTCCTTGTCTTGGGTGAAGATTAAATCTAAGTATGAGCAAATGGCAGCTTCCATGATATTAACAATCTTTCCAAAGCTACACCTTGGATTTACACGTTATCAAAGAATGCATATTTGGGAATCAAGTCATCCCTAGATTTTGTCTTGGATGTAGACTATGTTTTAATGGGCACAATTGAGAAATAAGTAAGCTCACTATTTTCCTCACATGTACTTTACAGTATTTTTCAGCATGTACCTTGAGGAATCTAGTAGTCAAATCATTACCCATCCCCTGTCTTGGAGGTAGATTATGCTTTGTCAAACACAAGGAAAATGATGATTCTTCTCAAAAGCATTAACTTTTTTAACCTGGGAAAGTTAGTTTCCCAGCATCCACTCAAATTGCCAAAACTGCCAATACCCACCTCAACTAACTCATCTTAATATAAGAACCACAGTCTAATATACAGTACTATAGTGAAGTCTGTACCTCTGCAAAGGCTAACAATATTTACAACTGCCCATTAAGTATCCAAAACTATTTAACATTATTCAAGGAATACAAAAATGCAATGTTTCTTGCAAAATATCGTAGAGACAAACCCAGTTCCAGAAAACAATTCCTATACAGTAATCCATAAGTGACTGTGAGCAACTTGGCAGTAGGGTAATATCCCCATACAGCTGTTATTTACCTCTGAGATCAAACAGTAACATTAAATGGTATGCTGTGTATGAATTATTATTTCACTTGGCTACGAATCAACTTTAAAGTGACTAATATAATTATTACTCTTGATAATTTCTTACCGTTTACACTAAATTTTGAGTTTGTTTATAATATTAACAACTAGGTAGTGTTGTTAAATGAAATCTTGTAACTTTCAGTATTGGGGTCACATGCACTATGGTTCCTTTCCCAGTCCTCTTAGTTGTTAGTTCTTCATATTTAATAGTTTTAGGAACTTTATATGTGCTGTACAATATTTTGAACTAAAATATCTGCTGACTTCTGCTTTATGTACTTGTTCAGTGCTGCTATATTTCGTCATTTTGTTCCAGATGCCTTTGCTTAGCTACACTTTTGCCCTTGTGTTTCTGATGGAACAAAGAAAAGTCCTCAGCTCTTCCCCATTTACTGTTGTAATTCATTTTTGGTGAAAAAATCTGTTACTTAATGTATGATTTGTAATTCTGAGTACTACCTCTTATGAAACCGTTATTGCATTTTATACACAGTACAAGTTCACCCCCATACCTTCCCGACAACAACCACATGGTCACTTTCCCGATTGTACTTTGCTTCCTTTCCCGTCACCCAAGTTTTGTTTTGCTTACAATGATTTTTGGCCTATCCTGTCTGCTCCACTTTTCCACCTTTTTAAATAATTCAGCCACATCATCAGATTCTGCTGTTTGCCCTTGGGCATCTGCATAAAGCAGTAACAGGGGTCCCATCTCTGCACTTCCTTCTCAGTTTCTTCCATTACTATGATAAACACCAGAAGGCTCAGCACTGATCCATGATAGACACCACTTCAGATTCTCATGATACACCTGCCACTGTTGTCACTCTAGATCCAGTATTAGGGTGGAGTAACATCACTATCTTAATGCGTTTCTGATGCTCTACGACTTTATAATGACCATGAATTTTTTGTATTGTTAATCTGTCAGATACCTTTTCAGAATTCATATTTGTCATATACAGTACTGTAACTGGCTTATAATAAAAACTGCTTCTGTTGTTTATCTCTTCTACATGAAGCCAAACTGACACTTACCTATTTTAAAAATTATTTTCTAACTTCCCTCCAATAACTTTTCCAATATTTTCATGTATATTCTTCTGTAATTTCTCTATTGCATAGCTTCCCTATTTCCTTTGTATACCATTACTTTTTATTCTTCTCCTGGTTTCTCTTCCTTTATCAGCTTTTTATATATTTTACTAAGCTTATAGGTAACCAGCTCCCCTGCTGCTTTTCTTGTCATTAGGCTTTATTGCCCCATTCCATATTCTGCAAAACAAGTCTGATTGGTATACATTTTTCAGCTCAGATCAGCTCTGGAGTGATTCCATTATAACCAGTGCTTTTCATCTCTCAAGCTTCTTGTTACTGATCCAAATTCAAAATTTGTGAATTCATTTATTAGCTAGTTGAGTCTTCTTCAGGTTCTATTGCTTTCACATTATTGCTCTCATATCTCTGATTTGTGACCTCAGTAAAAGGATCCCTCAGTGTTATTCTTTTCTTCATCTCATGTTATTATTGACAATCCCTCCTTTTAACAGGTAATTTTCTCTTTCTTTCCACCCAAGGATGTTTTATTGACACTGCTGTAGGCTACTCTAACACCATCTGCCTGTTTTCCTAGATATTCTCTCACCTCTTCTTGAACTTCAATTAATTCCACTGTCTGCGTTTAAGGTTTGAGTACTTAGCATGTTCTACTTGGCATTCTTCATCTCTTCTATGAAACTCTCCACAAGTAACTTTTGCTTTAGTCCATTATTTATTATATCTCAGGTTCCCTCCCATACCCAACATTTCTCTCTTGTTACCCCCTATTGTTGGCCGAGTCGGTTAAGCTTTAGACCGTCATTCGACGGGCCGGAGTTCAATTCCCGCCGCCGGCTGATGAAGAGTTAGAGGAATTTATTTCTGGTGATAGAAATTCATTTCTCGCTATAATGTGGTTCGGATTCCACAATAAGCTGTAGGTCCCGTTGCTAAGTAACCAATTGGTTCTTAGCCACGTAAAATAAGTCTAATCCTTCGGGCCAGCCCTAGGAGAGCTGTTAATCAGCTCAGTGGTCTGGTAAAACTAAGGTATACTTAACTTGTTACCCCCTAACCTAATATTCCTTTTCCAGCAGATTGATACAGATTCCTGATATTAATCTAATCCTCACTGACGGTCTACACCTCCTCAGATTTGGCTTCTAGGTCACTTAACTTAATCAGTATCGTCACTGTTCCTACCCACATCTACTTTCATATTACCAATATCTTTAGTTATTTCATCTGAAACATTCTGCAGTTCTTTATAAATTTCTTGTATTGGGACCTGGGGAACATTTCTAAATTCAGCCAGGAGGAATACCATGCACAAAGGGAGAGATACTTGTGTATTTTGAGACAGAATTTGAAGAATGCAATAACAAACAATTAGATGGCCATTGCAAAAGCAGAGCGTATCATATAATCAAGTTAGTACTGTAATGTTACTGAACCATAAAGCAAGCGCTACAATGAAGACAGTGGCTCATAACTTGAGTGAATGTTGGGTGTCTATCAAGGATTAGACTCAATTCCTATATGGATCATCATAGTAACGGAGAAGCTACATAGGAATGCAAAAAAAAAAAAAAAAAAAAAAAATTCCCTGGAAGCTGCTACACGTAGATGATGTGGTGTTGCAAACAGAATCAGGGGAAGAAGTGATAAAAATATTTAAATGAGAGAAGAGCGGTATGAAGAAAAGACTGAATGTCATGGTAGGAAAGCTTACGGTGACAAATACAGAAGCAAGCAAAGTAAAGGGTACAATCGGAAAAGTGGCAATGTGGATGCTACAGATGTGTAGGGGTGAATTTGGTACTAAGTACTATCAAATGTTGGTATCATAAGAAATGTTCAATTGCAAAATATTAATAGATTCCCATGCTTCAAATGCCTAAGATGCACTAGGGAAAAGGAGGTGCTTAACTCAATCATATATAAAATAGCAATACAGTATACATATACCACATGTAATGTCAAATAGTAATTGTTTATAGTCAGTACCATAGTAAGTAAATAAATATCTGGAACTTACATTAAAAAAGGCAGCAAAGGCTGTGAAAGGTGTGTTTTCAGATATTACATTTTTCCCCTATGCCTATTCTTATCACAATATACTAAATGTAATTACAAGTCCATACAGTTAGTGCAATTAAAAGTGTTAAGAGGTTTAAAGGAACTGCAAAATGGGGCAAATGAACAGCTATATGCTTGGGCTGCGCTAGGCTACCCAAAAATTCTGGCCTAACCTAGCAGTTTATTAACCTTCCATGTGCACATTAATTAAAAGTAATAAAAATGACAGTGCAAAAGTTCATAAGAGGTTTAAGGGCTTAGGCTTGACTATATTTGTTTACTATAACACTGGGATGGTGTATGACGGTGACAGTTAATATATGGTACAGTACTGTATTCCATATTTACTCTCAAAACTTTTTTCTATATACGTAATCATAAGTGAATGACTTAACAAACAAAAAAAAAGTGTTCTCTTATTTTTGGAGAGACTTGGGTTTTTTCCTCCTTTATACAATTTAACATCACAGAAAGTTCTGTAGTTTTTCTAGCCCTCACCAGATGTGTGCAGGAGATGGAAATCAGGTGGTGGTTGGTCATGCCTTGAGCCTAATAGGCTATTGTAGAAAACCACCTTTATACAATGTAACATTAAATAAAGGTCTGTAGCTTTTCTAGTCCTCACCAGATGTGTGCAGGAGATGGAAATCAGGTGGTGACTGGTCATGCCTTGAGTTTAATAGGCTATTGCAAAAAAACCTCCTTTATACAATTTATCATCACAGAAAGGTCTGTAATTTTTATAGTCCTTACCAGATGTGTGCAGGAGCTGGGAATCAGGTGGTGACTGGTCATGCCTCGAGTTTAATAGGCTATTGTCATGCATAAAGTGATAAAATTAGGTTGATGTTTATAGGAGGAATAGGTTAGCTAACAGAAGCTAATTCCAAATAGCAAGTTAACAAGCAGCTATGAGGAGTATTTAGGGCTATTAGCAGATTAGGACAATTATTTCAGTAGTCTCAAATACCATTAAAGTACTGTAATCACTTTCACATTCATTTCTCATGGACTAAGTGGACAACAGGTACCTTTTAGTCTATCATAATGTCCAGAGCATTGGAGCCATATACACAGATAGGATTACATTGTGACATTAATTGTTGCAGTTCACCCAAACAGATTCTGGCCTGAAGTTTGTTGACATTCCACTGAATTTTTTAAGGAATGAATTTAAGTAAGGGTTGTCAAGTTATGGTAATCCACTGTTTTGGTACTCTTTTAGATTGCAAATGAATTGCAGTGTTGGGTCTACAGTACTGTATTACTTTTCTAGATACTTCAGGGTTATCATCACTCGTAGAATTTCATTTGTCACAAATATATTATCAATTAACACATTCTTTTGGTTTCAATTTGACTTTGTACATTGTTTTCAAGAGTACTGCACATAAGTTTGATCTTCAAGTTTCTAACTTACTTCATTTGTGATTAATGTTCTGTGAATGAAGTCAGTAACTAATTTCAATTTAGACCGTTCATGATTGCTATACTGTACGTATAGAGAAATTAAGTTCTTCCGTACAACATATCCATGGGCTTTGTTTTTCTCAGAATGTCATATGATCATTATTTCATTAGAGTGAAGAGTTGTGGCATTTTTGTTATTTCCTTTGGCACTTGAATATTCTTCTCTGATGTTTTCTTCAATTCTCTTCCTCAGTTTTGTAACTGTTCTTATGTCTGGGGATGGTACAATCCCACCATCTGTTTTCTTCTCTATTTTTCTGTTTCTCACATACAAATCTGGTTTACGTAGGGGGGGTCTGGTCTTCTGATAAGTTTCAATATCTGGGAAGTAACAAAGTCCTACAGTAAAGGCAACACTTGAACAATTAAGGTATAGTATCCCACAGGTAACAGTATTCCATGTGATTTATACCCTACACTAAACTGCATTTGACATTGAACATTTTTTTAATAGATTAATGAGCAAAGCAAATCATGTCTTTCAAGTTCAGTTCTTCAGTTTTTCTGGGCAAGTAGATTTCTCAGATTTAAGGGTGTTGTGGAGTTGATACAAATTTTATGAAAGATTTCTTCTTTTGAATTCTGGGTTTTTGTGTTATTATCTTTGAGATAATAATTGCTTGATTCACATAAGTGAGGTAAAGCTCAAGTTGGACATCTAGAAGAATCAATGGAGCGATTGAAAAGTAAAAGGTAGGAGTCAGTTTAGATGGAATCAAAGTAATGCTGCAAAGAACCCTAAGTATCACCTAGAGTGTGCCACACAGGGCACATGTGAGCAGTACCAGCTCTATGCAGGACATAAGTCACTGTTCTGCTTTGTCAGTATTTCTTGAGTTATCTATTTCAAGGTTTTGATTTTCTAGTGTTTTTATACCAAATTATACCAAAACCATCATCATCATAAAGGTTTTAACCTCGGCTTTCCCATTGTAAATCTTTTCTTTCTCTACTAATGCAACATTTTTATTTACCAGCAGTCTTGGTATCTCTTCATTCAGTTCATGCTTCAGCTATTCTATAGGTGCTTCCTCAACTGGTTCACAGTTCAGTGTCCCAGTGGTAACACAAATACCGTACCTCTTCTTAGATATGCCCCCATATCACAAAAGTTTTCAACTCTCCTCTCTTCCCCATGTACAATTTTAATATAATTTGGGCACTGAAAATCTTCCTCCATGTATGTTTTGTTATTCTGACACCTTGAGATACCATCTATTACAATCTGCACACAGTACATACCAGCCTTTTCCACACAAGCACATGGCCGCTTTCCTGACTGTATTTTTTCCTTTTGCTTCCTTTCAGGTCACCATTAGCTGTATTGTTTAATTACTGTTTGATGTTGATTTTTAAGTCCTCTCCCCCTCCATTTGTGAAATACATAGGATTTTTTTTAACTTAACTTTAGTATTTCTTGTAATTTAAGCTCTGTATTACTCACATAAGAGTGAGTATTCTTTATATATACAAGGGTGATTTTATTGAGCTATGATTCCATGTAAATGTGTGATCCCCCTAGTCACAGAATGTGCATCTTGGATTCCCATCACTCCATTTGGTGGTAAGGTCATAATATTTATAGCAGCTATTGCACTGGGGTGCTTTTGGAAACTTTTGTCTAATATCTCAATTTTCTCCTATTACTGTGCATTACTGTACAGTATTTCAGTTTTTACTGGCACAATGTGTTCAGTGAATGTTACTTTTGGTAATTACTGAGATATCCATACTTTTCATACTGGTGTATTTTTAAATTTTTCAAGGTTGCGTGTGTTTGTTTGAGAGAGAGAGAGAGAGAATGCTGTAGATGGTGGTTAGAACCTTAGTGTATGCCTTGTGTGGCATAATGTAGATGGTACTAAAGGTTTTTGCAGCATCCTTTCTTTTGCAGCATCCTTTCAGTTCAGCTAAATTGCATTCCACCATTTACTTTTCATCCACTCCCTTTTGTCTTCAACTTTACCTTAACTTAATTTCTAACTTCTCATTTGAGAACAAGTCCTTCTAGCAAGCCCTATGATATGTGACGCAGTGGTTTTTCATTAAACCAATTTGTATTAATAGTAATGCAAATATTGTTGCTATGTCAAAGGGTTCTCCACCTCTTTTGTTACCTCCAGTATTTGTAGACAGTTCATGGTGCTGTGCCTAGTAACTCCAACAACTGCAGTGTCCAATTTTAGTGGCAATTGTCTTATAGCCTTCCAGATGTAATAGTTAATTTTGGTTTCAATCACCCATTTTTTCTGTCTCAATGATATATCCTTTGACAGTCATTAAAGAAGTCAACATGAATCATAAGTCTGGTGTGATTCGCATTTTTGTTTTGCCTTCGTTTTCATACAACATTCTTTACAAGACTTGATTTTCACTTGATTCATGGGAGGGGACTTAAGAAATACAGTATCTGCTTTCCTGCCTTGGTCATCAGTCGTCAAAAGAAGAGGAGTGAATGCCATAAAACATGGTTTATTGTATTTCATAGTGTTCCATGCCTACCATCACTACAATTTAAGGATGTATTAACATCTCTTTTACTGGCTGCTCTGGGGCTTATACCAAGATATAAGACATGGTCTTAGTGCTTCAGAGCAGTTAGTCCATCAAGACTGGACCCAGCGACAAACCTTGTCAATTACCCAAGTTTTATGAGTATCAACTAATTTAGTTTACATCAGGCTGATTTATGATTGCCAAACTAATTACTTTCTGATGCTCCCACCAATGACAATGGGTGGGGGAAGAAACAAAGAAACAAAAACATTAGTGATGTGTTCATCCTGAAACCTGGCTTCATCACTGTCACTGGCATTGTAGATAGGCCTTCAGTACCACTATTTCTTTTGGAATAAAGACAAAAAAGAAAAACACTAAGGCCACCCTTAGGTGTAGCAAACACACAGGCTACAATGATATTTCTAATTATAGGCTCTGTGATCCCAAAGAAAACTAGAGATCACACACTGGAAATTGTCTCCCAAAAAAGGCTCTCTTGAAATTTAAAAGCCACACTTGAGCCAAGAAAAATTATATTAAACCTGTGCTGTAAGAAAACCTGATAGGGTTATAACCTGTGTTTCTATCCCAAGATAAAATAAATATTGAGAACTCTTTAAATAAAGTTTATTACAATAGGAACTGTGGTAGTAAAAAGTAACGGTTCTTGTAATAATTGCCACAATACTCTTAAAGAGGCATGATGTTTGATGTATCTCCAAATCAAAATATTGTAATATCTATCTTACAGTATTTCCACATAAACAAGTTTGACAGAACCACCTATACTGGAGGAAATGAACCTTCATATGTCATTCTATAACATTTTCAGGACACGTTCCTCATACCATATACATGATGAGCACAAGAAGAATTAACTGCACATATAAAAGCAAACATTGCTGGGATAAAACTATGCCACTTAAGAAGAGTTTTAAATACAAAGTACAGTAATGACGAAGAACTATAAGCATACCAAAATTGTTACAAAAAGCACACAATGTGCAAGATGTCAGTGTGACAGTCAAACTTGTGAGAATGAAATAACCAACAAAAATACAACAACTTTCTTAACAAGAAGTACACAGCAAATCCCCATTTTGTGTAATTGCACGGAAGAATGACAATAAATTAAAAAATTACTTCCTGCTATAGTTGTTGCTTACTAGAAATACAATAAGGCATAAGTTAAACAGTTTTATCTGCATAAAATTGCTGTGAATGATAGTACCAAGGAAATTTTCCTGTGCAAGTATAAAAATAATGAATACATACCTTGTCTAAAAACTCATAATATATCTTTGTAAAACTTTCTGCATCTGTGCATGCTGTCAAAATCTTCATGCGATCCTGCAAGAAAGAAAAGACTTAAATTCCAAGGCCAAATGATCATTTCATTAAATGTAAACAACCCATAGCCCCATATGGATCTCCATCATCCCATTCACTATAAACTAAAATCTAAAAACTTATTTCTCTAAACAGAAAATGAAAATTATCCCCAAAGTAAATGACACCTCTATTCATCACAGCACCCAAAATTAAATACTGTATTGATTGTTTCATAAATGTGAACTATTATTTTACAAAAGCCTTGTTTGGCTGAGTTGAGGTGAAGAGATTAGGTTAAGTCCTGAAATACCAGTTTCCAATCACAACAGTAGTTGGGTTTGCAGCTCATTCCATGCTAGATAGTGTACCATCAATCATTTATCAAACTGCTTCACTTTCTGCAAAGGAGTTAGCAACCAATAGGTAAGGTGGGAGAAGGGGCCTCCTTTTAAAATAACTAGTTATATCTATAAATGTGAAAAGTTAGGATGGAAGAAATAACTCTGGAACACTTCACTATGCATAATAACATGACTGACTTATGATCATTCTACATCAGTACAGGGTATATGGTTGTTTCAAGGTTATACCTCACATGTTCTTCTACATATGAAAATATATCCAAATGCATATTCATGATATAGGATGAGAAAAGTGGTACAGGTATTAATGATTACTACAATTATGGATAAGCAGCAATCAAAAAAATACAGACTAGGGTCAGGAACCAACCATATTACAGTGCATACATTTGAAAGAAAACAATGATATAGATTAACACTGGTATAGAGAACAATCTATCAGAAATTCCAGTTGCAAAGCCTTATGAATAAAAAGAACGAAATTTTCTCTGGAATTGCACTGTATGCCTTGGTCACCACTTCTCTTAGTGAGAAGGATATTGTACTCAAGATGGAAAGATTAGGGGGGAGGGAGGGTAGGGGAGGGGTGGTAATTATGAAGAAATAGGAACATTCCAAGGTCCGTTTTGCATACCAAAAGAGGGTTCTGACTGCATATCAGTGTTTCCTTCCAGGATCCATGCAAATAATAAGGTGCAGGGATGGTAAATGTTATTTACATCATCATTATTACCATGGATATCCATTTTAAAGGTGAAGTGCAAAGTAATCTGAAGACCACCTGAGGTCCAACATTACTGGGTGTTAGTTTGGCTAACTTTAACAGGATGGACACCTTGACAGTTCAGTTCACTCCGAGAGGATTCTCTGAATGTGACAAACATGCATCCACTCTAAATTTGCTCTTAAATGCCACACTCAAAGTAGAATGTTTCTTGGTGCAAATTAGGGAGTACCACCTACAGTAGTAGTACTGATACTAAAGTTTTTCTGCAGCATCCCTTCAATCCCTAGCCACATTGCTGTTTAGGCAGGCCTTATGAGTCCAAAACTGTGACTCAGAGGTCTGGTAAACTTCAGTAATTTATTGAGTTTAGTAGCTGTCCCTATTAGCACTTGAGACATTGACTACATAACCATGTAATCATAATCCTAGACTACTGTAACAGTTTGTATGAATTGCCAAATCATTTACTGAAGAGGTTATAGGTATAATTAATAAGGCAACCAGAATCGTGGCACACCCGCCCTTACTATGGGTCAGTAGCATCTATTACAGCATGATCTGTTATAAAATACTACATGCCTTTTGGCATACATGGCAACAAAGAATTATAATCTGAAATACTTATAAGACCTCATACGGAAATAAGCTGTACAACAGAAAACACAGTTACACATAGGGATATGAACAAATAAGAGATTAATGAAGCCCAGAAGAAACAATGATGTTAGAAAATGGATCTCCAAATACATAGAAACCAGTTAATTTTTTAACCAAAAACATGCACTATATATTTTTGTGCATTTTTTACCATCACTGTTGGTCTGCACTACTTGTTATATCAGTTTTACTTGGGAAAACCAATAAGTGAAGTGAAACAATAGAAAAGGTAAAATATACGAAGCAAATATACTGTACAAGAAATACAAGGGAAAAAAATGTATGGTCCATGTGCATAACCAGTACCAATCTTTAAAAAAAAGTAAAAACTCTTCAACTTTTAAAAAAAGAAATGTTTCAGAGTACTCACACAGATAAACTAAACCTAATTTTGGCTGCCATGTGGTCCTACATAGCCACGGAACTTTGCTCCTCCTGAATCCCCACCCCCTTAATGTTTGTATAAAAAATTTGGGCGCAATACAGGGATACATCCTAACCTGACCTAACCTAGGGTGCCACATCCTACTAGGTCAGGGACCCCTAAGTCCTTGCCCCCAACCTACCTTACAGTTAATGCTTAGGTGAATCGTTTGGGAACAGTCTAGCTTGCTTTGAAAGTTGGAATTATTAAGTCTGGTTCATCAGTTTTACTAAAAGTGTGAGTTAAAGAGATTTTCTCATCACAATTACTTAAAATTTTTAAGAAGCGTGCCTCACAGAAATTGTAATTCAGGCATAGGTGCAAATTTCCCTAGGCATCATTTCACACCTAACAATGGTTTATGCTTACAGTAGAGATTATATTACAAGCATTCAAGCCTTACCTGTGAATACTCTATTACTTATTTGCAATGTAAAGTAACATAAAGTTATGAACTTCAATATGAACTTGAAAAATTTGTTCAAGAATGACAGCCATTGTGTTCATGAATGCTGGGAAGAAAATTTGTAGGAGAAGCTTGAAAACTGTGTAAACTGGAAAATAAGAAATATCAAAGATTTACCATAAGCCAAGGTATCAGTGAAGAAATCAATAGGGAAAGAGACCACACCATGCAATATTTGCACTGAAGCGTTCCAAAACACACATGGAAGTAACCAAAGAAGTTTGAAAGAAAAAATTGCAGTTTAGGAATTTTAAGAACCATTCGTATGTCAACCAGCAACTATCTTATAGGAATTTTAAGAACCATTCCCATGTCAACCAGCAACTATCTTGTTCATTAATAACTTTTCCCTCACTTTCCAAAAGGAAGAAATGCAACAACTATATCATACAACCATTGGCATGATGTAGGTTATTATTTTTCATAAATAACCTCTTACCCAAAAGCCTTGGATTGTATAGAAATAGCAGACAAAATTAAGGGGAAATTTGGCATACAGACATTAAAAGCATTTTTCATTCTTTTTCATTTACATATCGAATTACATATTTCATATAGTATATATATTTCATATAGTATATAATGATTATGTGTAATAAAAATAAATAGAATAATTTTAAAATATCTAAAGTAAGTAAAGTGTATTTTGTTTCAAAGGCATTTCTATAACTTAGAATTTTGTTTGGCACTATATCTAAAAAAAATAAATTTTTTTTGTAGAGATTCGTCAAAAAAGCACACCATCAAAGGCAGCATAGGATTATGTACACTTTTTTCTACTTCACACTAGTATTTTGTCAAGGAAATTACAGATAAATAACAGCCTATGTCTTTAACCCAAAATAGAGGTCTTCGTAGTGTAGCCTACTCAAATAATAGTAGCCTATTTAACAAAATTTAAGCCGAGTTCTCGAAAGACAAATTTAGCCTACCAAAGTTATGCCTAATCATTCTTAAGATAAATAGGCCTAGCCTATCTAGACATGACTTAGACTAAACGTAGGCCTAGGCTGAAATAAGCGAGGCATAGCCAGAAACAGAATTACGACACGTTGACAAATGTTGCTACATAATTATCAATGGTGTCACTTGACCAATTTATTCGTAATCTCAAGTTAAGAGCGTATATGTAAGACAATCACTTAATTAACTAAGCAATGCATTGAATTCCATGTCTCAGGCTACCGTTGTCAGTTAAGCCTAATGTAGACATTGTCACGCAGAGCGAAATACCACCTTAATGTCCTTTTCTGAACATTAAATGACCACATTACATCATTTCCGGCATTTCTGCCATCTTATCGAATAGAATCAAACTTAGGGAACTACGTTCCATTCAAATGACCCTCACCGCCTCGAGTACCGCCGCCATTTCGTGAAGTTTGTTTACGAGCGAAGAAGAAATGACGTAATTTTCATTCATTAAATCCTCTTCCCAAAATGCTACGTCTCAGGTCTGTTTCGGTCGTGTATTTCTTCCTTAAGAAATTTGCTTAAGCATTCTAATTATGGATTTAAATCCACTCTTTATTCAATTCTTAGACTTATGTTTTGTTATAAACCGTATCAAGAGCTGACAACCAATAACTATAACGGGTCTATTATTAAGTATTTTGGATGATGGCATCATCAGCTGGTTTCATCTGACAGTTCTAAACAGGTAAGCAGAAAATTCCACCAGGTACTGTGAGAATACAACTTCTTAATTTCTGGTAGGGTTTCTCGTCGTCACGCTCGAGTAAGTTAGTACATTAACCCTGGGAAAGATTCCTAAGGTCAATGAATTTTGCACCATAACAAACCAGACAGTACAGCGCTACTCTTAGAGGTAGCTCATTGTACACACTGTCTCCACACTTTATGGAGTGATTCTACTGTGGGAATGATTTCATGAAAGATTCCCAACTATTATTCGCAGGAACAGGTTAATATAAAAGTGGCATTATTGGAATAATAGTGATAATAATCTTTGTCCTATTTCTGCTTATTTATTTCTATAGTGTTAATTGTACGGTACGTTACGAGACTACAAATTAACATAAACTTGCAATTTGTGGTTTTAGATAAAAAGAAAAGTTGAGTATTTTCCACTGAGAAAAAATAAGAATTATTTAGAAGTTTGGTATCCTTACAGAATTATATAATAATACAAGGATAAAGAGTTGAATAACTGACGTCATTTTTCTGCATTCAAAGTTATTGATGACCTTAACAACAGAGAAAAAGAGCAATAACTTCTGAAAGAAACTCGTTAAAAAAAAAGGGTGGGGGAGGGGAAAATTACCTGGTGCTGGGCGTTTACGTAGGTAGCACCTGCCCCGTTTTATCCCGGAAGGTGACCATTGTAGCCCTTGCAGCCTGTCTGCCTACAGTATGATCCGAAGGACGATTTTGCGTAAAATTATAATCAGCTACCCTATGAATCAACAAGTAGCTTCATTGGGGAGGGGCTATCCAATTGACCTTGTTCAGGAGTTGAACCTGGGTAGGCAGGACGTATATATATATATATATATATATATATATATATATATATATATATATATATATATATATATATATATATATATATATATATATATATATATATATATATATATATATATATATATATATATATATATATATATATATATATATATATATATCAATTGGATAGCCCCTCTCCAATGAAGCTACTTTACGTTAGTTATTCAACTCTTTATCCTTGTATTATTATATAATTCTTCAAGGATACTAAACTTCTAAATAATCTTATTTTTTCTCAGTGGAAAACACTCAATTTTTCCTCTTATCTAATACCACAAATTACAAGTTTATGTTAATTTGTAGTCTCGTAACGTACCGTACAATTAACACTATAGAAATAAATGAGCAGAAATAGGACAAAGATTATTATCACTATATACCTACAAACCATTTGGCCAATATCTTTCATTAAGTCATATTTCACCGAAAGCTAAAGCAGCAAAAGTAGAGAAATCAGCGACTTCTTATACGTACACATAAGGTTATCCGAGGGACATTGACCCCACTTGCTTTATACTACACCATTCACCCCTGTGTTGTCTACATACCTGCACTCATTCCAGTCAACGCTTTCTCGGATTTTCTCTCTTCTTCTCTTTCTCTCCCTAAAACTTTTCCCTAAAACTTTTTCAAATTATCTACAGTTTACCTCTTTTTTTTTCAGCCAAAATCTCATCAAACACTCTTTTGGGCATATTTGACGGTGTTATGCTCTTTAACTTACAGTCACGTCTGTCTCTTCAGCTGGGCAAGAGTCCCTTGTGTATAATTAGTTCTCAAATGTAACAGTCATGTGGGAGAAATTCACTGTTAAATTCGTTATTTTATGTCATTTTTCAAGACTTGTTCAGACCGATGATATGGGTGCTTAGACTAAATCATACATTGTACTTGAGCCAATGTGCCCCATCTAATGAAAATATATTACAATACTAATACGCACTGTTGTTTGAACATTATTATAAAGAACGAATTTCAAAGTGTCGACTGCAATGAACGTTATTTAACATGAACTTGGGGTTGCATTAAGAGTTTTCTCCAGATTGGTTGAGTTTTGATTATCTTAACAATGGGAAACCTTAAAAGTATTTTAATGACAATTTATCGCTCCAGCGTCCATACTGGTTCGTGTTTGTTTGAAAGATTAGGGAGAGTACTAAAGTCTTCATCACCCGTATAGACAGTGTTACTCTGGAAATCATCGAGGACAAACTCCAATAATGTTTGGATCCAAATTTCTGAGACGAACGAAGATTTCTAAACTTTCGTATCCCAGTTTTCATTTGGGCATCAAAGGTTCAATCCGTCTCACGTGAACTTTATTAAACTCTCTTTGATATATATATATATATATATATATATATATATATATATATATATATATATATTTGTATTTAAATATATGTGAAATAGTTGACTCGATTTTTTTTTTTTTTTTTTTATTAATGACAAAAAACGGGTCAACAGAATAAAGGTTTTCTGTAATTATCTTGATGCTTTACGACATCACCATCACCTTCAGTGTCGTGCGATTCAAAGTGCTCTGTGAAATTCGGCCACAGGTCTTCTTTTATTGTGCTTTCATTTCCACAAATCTCCACTAATCTCCAGCCTCCAGTCTTGCAGTTCTCATCTAAGTAGGTCTGGATCATCCAATCATTCTTGTGATTCTCCCCGTGGGAGTGCGAAGGACGTGTTCAAACCATCTGAATATCTACTTTCTCATTTTCTCATCTGTAGGTGGAACTTCCTTATTTTCCCTCAAGGTTCATTTCATTGTATCATGCCCTCTGACTCATATATTCTTTAAGATACAGTTTCCCTCTGACTCATATATTCTTTAAGATACAGTTTCATTACCCTACGATGATTCTTGTTCATATTGCAATGCAGGTCATGCTAGACTTATGGATAATTCTAATTTCATATGCAGTTTCAGACCTACCAGTTGTTTGATATGTCTTTTTTATATGCCACTGTTCCTTAATATTTTGTGCATTATAGTGTCATATCCTCCTTTCTTGAGAACTGTGCTCTCGTTATTTCTATTTTCCGGAGCTTTACCCTTAGTCCTATGTTATTAAGCAATCTTTGTAAATCCTGTGGCGTTTTGCTGATTAAGACAAAGTCATCTGCATATTCTAGGTCTGTTACCTTTCTGTTGTTACTCCAGTTCGAAACTTCTCTTCCGTCTCCATCTCTCTTTTCATTATGAAATCCGTGAGGAGGCCGAACAACCTTACCCGTACCAACACTTAACCTATTTACTGCAAATTCTCTTGGGAAGACTTCATTAAATTACAACATACCGTAGTTTATTTTGTTGCTGCAGTCTATTTTATAATTCCGTGGGACTCTCAGTTTTGTTAACTATCAGTTTTGTTGACTTTCTTGGGAATATGCGCAGGGTAAAGTGACTGATGTCGATGCAGATTTTTTCAAATCAAAAAGATCAAAAGCAGCACTGTGTTCCGGGACCACGTAGCCAGTGGAAACTTAATCTTGTTCAGTGCACGACTTAGAACATCCCCGTAGGTGGGTAGTGCTGTCAGTGCACCTCATGCGGTGCATTGTAGGCATTACTAAGGTTCTATGCAGCGTCCCTTCGGCCCGTAACTGCAGCCCCTTTCATTCCTTATACTGTACCTCCTCTATTCATATTTTCTTTCCTCCATCTCATTATCCACCCTCGCCTAACAATTTTTTCATAATGCAACTGCCAAGTTTTCCTCCATTGACACCATTCAGACCTTTCTCCTCTCAATTCTCCTTTCAGTACTGAATGACCTCATATGTCCCAGCGCTTGGCCTTGGCCGAAATTCCATATTCCATTCCATTTCCATTCCGCTACTTAGAACGTTAAGTGTGCAAATAAAATCATGGGAGAAAGATAGGGTGCCAAAGAAAGGGGATAATATCTCTCCAAGCCATTTTTTCTTAATTTACGATTAAAGGAATCTTTATTTGAGATGGTGGTGATTAAAACATTGATGGGGGAGTTTATTATTATTGTAAATAATTGTAAGGTTTAACTGTCTCTTTTTTTTAACGCGTCTTTCTCTTTGATTTGTAAAACTGAGCAGTAGAACGATATTTAGGAAGACTCTTTGTTAGTTTTTGTATGTATCTTCACCGTATGAATATACTGTTTATATATACATATATACATACGCATATATATATACTGTATATAATTGTGTATATTTGTGGGGCGTATATTTGGGCTGCCTTTATTAGGTTCTTGTAAGGGCCATTCAGTTCCATATCTTTTTATGCATTGTACTGATTTGTACCACAGTGCTGTTATTTGATGTTTAGATATGTAATACGGCACATACTAGAAGGTAGGCCTATACAATATAGAGTTTAACATGTATATAATTTAACAGTGTGAAGTTTACATTACCTAAAGTAAAAATGAGGCTCGTTGCTCTGTTTTTCCGTGATCCACCACTGGATGAATTATTGTTGTTATATTCGGCTATATTTTAGGGTACTATTATTATTAAATTATTATTTGTATTACTTTATTTTCTTCCCTTTAATCTATAGTTTTGCTGGCCGGTATTTGGTTATCACAAGAATTTTTTTAACAAAATTGACCTTTTTAAGGTTACAGGTCATTGTAAAGGTCAAAACCTGAAATATTTTCTTTCTTAAACTGTGATAGTTAGAGGTCTGTGGTCTCCTTGATACGGCACTGTATCGAAGGCATTAATTTATGTATTTTTGTCCTTGATGTAGTTTTCAAAGGTCTCAGATCATTTTAAAGATTTGTTTTAAACGGCTTGTTTTAAAACTTACAGGCCAGTTGAAAGGTGAACATTTTACTTTTACGAAACTTGGTAGGCTTTGAGTAGGTGGCAATTTTCATCTAGTATTTTTGTACTCACCATATTTTTCAAGGTCACAGGTAATGCAGAAAAAATAATATTTTTCATTTTATTTTTCTTTCATTTTGATAAAATTTGGTACATAGGTAACTGAGGCTGGTTGATTATATACCTTGAAGATTTTAGGTCCTGGCCTGTATTTTAATTAAAAGTCTATTTAAACATTACCATTTTATTTTTCTTTGAATTTAATGAAACAAGGTGTCTGTCTTGAGAGTTGGGATTATTTTTCCCAGTAGTTTTGCCCTTGATATTTAAAATTAAAGATCACAGGTCAGTTTGCAGCCAACAGAAGTATATATTTTCTGACTTTGATGAAACAACTCAAGTCATATTCTGTTTGCTAGAACTTATGCAGTTGTGATATTATTATTATTATTATTATTATTATTATTATTATTATTATTATTATTATTATTATTACTATTATTATTATTATTATTATTATTATTATTATTATTATTATTATTATTATTATTATTATTATTATTATTAAATAGACGCTCATTGGCCTGGCTACCAAGCTAACACAATTTGTTGTTAGAGACGAAAATTTTAGCCTAATTAAGTTAAAGTAGTTGGCCAGCTAGGTATGAAGACCACAGGGGAATGGACGAAAAGTTAAAAGACAGGAAGCCACGCAGCTGAGGGTCAAAAATAGTAGGGGCTTGGCAAACTGTAGGCAGTAACCCCTCTATAGCGACCTTTTGATAATTATATACCGACAGTGACTTAGCATAGCAGCTTTCGCATAGGAAGAGAAAGAGAAGAAAATTTCTTGAGAGAGAGAGAGAGAGAGAGAGAGAGAGAGAGAGAGAGAGAGAGAGAGAGAGAGAGAGAGAGAGAGAGAAAATCTTTCGCATAGGAAGAGAAAGAGAAGAAAA